>PVIR01028769.1:0-21659 GCA_004026965.1 Petromus typicus | reverse complement strand
TAAAACTAAAGATTGTGTTCCCCCAAATCAGTAAAAGGCAGATGTACCTCAGAATTCAGCATCTTGATGCCATTTAGCTGTTGGCTTGAGGCACTTTTTGGGAATGCCAATGGAGCCATTCAAGACTTGCTTTAACCCAAACCAGACAGCAGGGAAGTCAGAGGCATGCTGCCTAGACAGACTCTCCCACTGACAATATCGGGATTTCACCAAAAATGCTAAAGCAATTTCTCAGAATTCAAGGGTCTATCTGAAAAATTTCTCTGTAAGAGGATGAGTCTCTGAGAACATGACCTGTTCCTTGCTCCAGCCTGAGGGGAAAGTACACAATAAAGTGGGAACAGAAAAAAGTCAGAAAAGAAAATGCAGATGGTGGAATTCTGGAAAGATGGCAGAAAGGTAAAAGCTGGAGACCATTGCCTCCCGATAAATTGTTCTTAAAACAGCAGTTTGGGAGTGGGGGAAAGGAAGGACAGCAGAGCAATCTAGATTGAAGAGATCAGAAGTAAACATTGATTAGAGCAAAAGAAAAAACAGCGACCTAGGGAGCCAGCCCAGTCCCTTCTTCCCTCTCCTCAGAGTGGGAAGGGCAGCTGACTCTGCCAGGACCATGCACAGGCACCACAGTGGACAGGGCAAAGCTTACCTCTGAGACACAGGTTCACAGCGAGGAGCAGAACTGCACGTGAGACCATGTCAGCTGCATTAAACTGCGTTAAATTAAAACTAGACTCCCGGGAGAGGACAAGGCCCCACCCACCACCCAACAGACCATGGATCTGTGCTGCCAGGAGAAGACATCTCTGAGCTCCTGTGGGATCGACCAAGATGGTCTCTACCAAAGTGAACCAGCTACTCCAAGGCCTCCATCTCTGGGACATCGCAACTCTGGATTCTAACTGGGACCCTAGTTCCAGCTCCACCCTCCCGCCATACTGAAGGGGAGGCCCCTGCTCTGAGACCTGTGAACCTCAGCATTGGTGAACTCTGGGTCCAGTGCCATGTACAGGACACTGGACTCACATTAGGGGAAAGCCTGCAACTTCACAGCTCTTTTTCTCTGTGACCTATAAACTTCAAACTGTGTCTCAGCCCATACAATGGTTGCTGGCCTCCAACAGCTGGCTGTTAGCGGACTCAATCTTATCCCATTCTGTTTTTATGTTTGTTTGTTTTATCGAGTTCTGTTTTTGCTATTCTTGTTGCTGCCTTTCTTTTTCTTCCCTCCCTTTTCCTCTCCATTTCTTCCCTTCATCCCCCTCTTTTTCTGCTCTTTGTCCACTCTGCTAGTCTTTGTTTCTCTATTTCATCGCATCCTTTAGTCTTATTGCTAATCTCTCTCTCCTCTATCTCTCTGACACCTAACTCCTTGGTAACCTTCTCACTTCCAAAAGGTGATGCCTGAATGGTGTAAATATATTTGTGGTAATTTTAAGTCTGGGCATATGATTATAGTTCTGGCTTATGAAGTTGGAGGGGTCAGAGCAGCAACTACCAGTTTACCATTTCTTGGGTTATGATTGATACTGTTAATGCTTAGTGCTAATCTTAAGGGACCTAAATAATAGGAAGAAAGAAACTTGCAACAAACATCACCAGACAATAGGGCAACTATAAAGCCAAATACGACAGCAGGGATGAAAGCTCAGAAATGAAAAAACACTCAAAATCTGAGATGCAGAGATCCTCACCCAAAGGTAATATGGGGGTGGGAGGAAGGGAAATGTAGAAATCTGAAACTCAATCACCAGGACTCTGAGGTGGTAACTAAAGAAGATCTAATACAATGGAAATCAGAACTGATTTCTGAGATGAAATCAGAGATACTGAACATAGTTAATGGTATGATTAACAAAGCTAAAGAGGAAATCAAGGATATGGTAGAATCTGAGATAGCAAAAACAATGGAACCTCTTAAACAGCTACAAATAGAAGCCCAGGCAATCAAAAAAGAAAATGAAAGTTTACGCAGTGGAATAAACACTGCAGAAGACTGAATCTCAGATCTAGAGGACACGATCGCAGCCAATGAACAGGAAAGACATAATTTAACGAAAATGGCAAAAGACCATGAAAAATCTATTCAACAGCTGCTAGATGATTCAAAGAAAAATAATATAAGGTTGATTGGAGTCACTGAGGAAGCAGGAGACAATACAAAAGACATAAAAAATTTGTTCACAGAAATAAGAGCAGAAAATTTCACAGACAAAGAAAGAGAATTAGACATCCAGATTCACAAAGCATACAGAATTCCACAGGGCCAAAATGTACAAAAATCTACACCTAGGAAGATTTTTATAATTATAAAATTTTATAATTTAACTTTTATAATTATAAAAGTTCCAGATATGAAAATAAAGAATGAAATATTGAAAGCAGTGGGAGAGAAGAAAAAGATCACCTAAAAGGGAAGCCCATCAGGATCACAGTGATTTTTCAACCCAAAAACTCGTACAAGAAGAGTTTGGAGTGAAGTGTTTCGAACCTTAAAGGACAACAACATCCAAACCAGACTGATTTATCCTTCAAAGTTATCTCTGAAAATTGAGGGGGAAATAAAATACTTTCATGACAAAGAATATCTTAAAGACTTCATCATACAAGACTGGCACTACAAAATATCCTAAAGGATATCTTGGCTGAAAAAAAGGAAAATTATAAAGCTATGAGATCCAACAGAGTCATCCCATTGATTCAAACAAGAAACTGATGGGAAAAGAACAAAATCAAAGAATGAAAGAGCCTAGAGCAGGAAAACATGGCCTTAAGTCTATCCATATCAGTCATAACCATTAATGTCAATGGTCTCAATGCACTAATTAAGGGACACAGACTGGAAGAATGGATCAAAAAGCAAGATCCTACAATCTGCTAAATACAGGAAACACACCTAATCCAGAGAGAAAGCCAAAGACTTAAAGTAAAGGACCGAAAACAATTCTTCATGCAAAGGAAACTACAAAATGCAGGAGTAGCTATCTTATTTGCAGACAAAACAGAATTTAAACCAAAACTGATTAAAAGAGACAAAGAAGGCCACTATATTCTCTTACAGGGAACTATCCAAGAGAAAGAAATAACTGTCTTAAATATTTATGCCAAACTCTAGTGTACCCAGCTATATAAAACAAACATTAATGGACATGAAAAACCAGATAAGCAGCAATACAATAATAGCAGAGGACTTCAATATCCCACTGTCACAAATAGACAGATCGACTGGACAGGAAATAAATAAAGAAGTGCTTGAGCTACACCAAACTCTTCAACAAATGGACTTAATAGATGCCTACAAGTATTTCATTCCACTAAGAGAGAATTAACATTCTCCTCAGCTGCTCATGGATCATTATCCAAAATAGACCATGTGCTAGTTCATAGAATATGTTTAAGTAAATGTAAAGGAATTAAAGTTGTCCCCTGTATACTCTCAAATCATAGTGCCTTGAAACTAGAAATGAGGAGCAAAAACAAAATCCCCAGACTTTCACAAAGACATGGAAATTGAACAATACTCTACTGACTAAGCAATGGGTCACAGAAGAAATTAAAGATGAAATTAAACAGTTTCTACAATTGAATGATAACCCCAGTGCAACATACATGAATTTGTGGTATATATTGAAAGCAGTTCTATGAGGGAAATTCATAATAGTGAATGCCTATATCAAAACAGAGCAAATTCAAATTAACAATCTAATGCTGAACCTTAAGCTACTAGAAAAAGAGGAGCAAGGCAAACTAAGAGCTCATACTAGGGAGGAAATCATAAGGATCAGAGCAGAAATTAATGTAATGGAGACTAAGAGAATGATACAGAAAATCAACAAATCAAAGAGTTGATTTTTTGAAAGGATAAATAAAATGGACAGGAGCTTAGCCAACTTTCTCAAAGACAGAAAAGAAAAGGCTCAAATCCACACTATTAGAAATGAAATAGGGGAAATCACCACTGACCCAATGGGAATACAGAGAATAATAAACACACACTTTGAAAATTTGTATTCTAATAAAATGGAAAATGTAGAAGAAATAGATAAGTTCCTAGATACATACAAACTTCCAATGTTGAATGAAGAGGTTATAAAAATGTTAAACACCCCAATATCAATCTGTGAAATTGATAATGTAATAAAAAGCCTACCAACAATAATAAAGCCCTGGGCTTGATGGCTTCACTGCTGAATTCTACAAAACTTTTAGAGAAGAGTTAACACCACTACTTTTCAATGAAATTGAAAGGGAAACCACACTCCCAAATTCATTTCTGGAAGCAACCATTACCTTGATTCCAAAAGCAGAGAAAGACCCAAACAAAAAAGAGAATTACAGGCCAATCTCCCTAATGAACATTGATGCAAACATATTCAATAAGATACAGGCAAACAGGATACAGAGTAATCAAGAAGATCATACACCCTGACTAAGGTGGATTCATCCCAGGGATGCAGGGATGGTTCAACATACATAAATCAATAAATGTAATACACTGCCTTAACAGACTCAAGGACAGAAAACACATGGTCATCTCAATAGATGTGGAAAAAGCATTTAACAAAATCCAACACCCATTTGTGATCAAAACCTTGCAGAAAATTGGAATAGATGGTCTGTATCTCAAACTAATAAAAGCTATTTATGAGAAATCAATAGCCAGAATCACCTTAAATGGTCAAAAACTGAAACCTTTCCCACTAAGATCAAGACAAAGATGTCCTCTTTCACCACTCCTGTTCAGTATTGTGATGGAAACATTAGCCATAGAAATTAGGCAAGACAAAGAAAGACAAGGAATAAAGATAGGAAATGAAGAAGTTAAACTGTCATTATTTGGTGATGACAGGATACTCTATCTAGAGGATCCTAAAAGCTCAACCAAGAGACTGCTAGACCTAATTGCCAAATTTAGTAGTGTAGCTGGATACAAGGTTAGTGCTCAAAAATCATTAGCCTTTATATACACAAACAAGAGATTCACTGAGCAAGAAATTGGGGAATCAACCCTCTTCACATTGGCATCCAAAAAAATTGAAATATCTAGGAATCAATCTAACAAAGGATGTTAAAGATTTGTACTCTGAAAATTACAGCACTCTGAAAAAAGGAGATAGAAGAAGATACTAGAAAATGGAAAGACATCCCTTGTTCCTGGGTTGGAAGAATCAATATAGTCAAAATGGCTATATTCCCACAACTATTATACAGATTCAACGCAAACCCAATTGAATTCCCAACAGCATATTTCATAGATAAAGAGAAAATAATTCAGAAATTCATCTGAAATCACAAAAGACCTAGAATAGGAAAAGCAATTCCAAGCAATAAGGACATGATAGGGGGGTAATTTGATCCCCAACTTGAAACTATACTACAAAGCCACTGTGATAAAAACCACATGGTA
Organism: Petromus typicus; assembly: GCA_004026965.1. NCBI lineage: Eukaryota > Metazoa > Chordata > Mammalia > Rodentia > Petromuridae > Petromus > Petromus typicus. The sequence goes on along the minus strand of PVIR01028769.1, from coordinate 16,255 downwards.
CTGGCAAAGCAACAGATCTGAGGACCAGTGGAGTAGATTAGAAGATCCAGAAACAACTCCAGACACACTAAGCTATCTCATTTTTGACAAAAGGGACAAATAACTTCAGTGGAGGAAGGATAGCCTCTTTAACAAATGGTCCTGGAAAAACTGGACTTTAACTTGCCAAGGACTAAAGCTAGACCTAGCTCTTTCACCATGTACCAAAATAAAATCAAAGTGGGTTAGGGACCTAAATATTAAAACAGACACACTAAACCTGCTACAAAACAGGTGAGGTAAAACTCTTGAAGACATTGGTTTAGAGAAAGATTTCATGAACAAATCCTCCATAGCACAAAAAATGGTAGAAGAACTTGATAAATGGGATCTCATCCTATTGAGTGGCTTCTGCACAGCAAAAGAAACCACCAGCAAAGCGAAAAGGCAACCAACAATGTGGGAAAGAATCTTTACCAGCCTTTTGTCAGACAAAGGGTTACTATCTAGAATATATAAAGAGCTTAAAAAAAAATCAACCCACCCAAATTTAAAGACCCAGTTCAAAAATGGTCATCTGAAATAAACACAGTTTTCAGAGGAAGAAATAAAAGCAGCTAAGAAACATATGAAGAAATGTTCAATATCACTAGTCATTCAAGAGATGCAGATGAAAACAATATTAAGATTTCATCTCACTCCACAAAGAATGACTGCTATCTCAGAATCAACTAGCAACAAATGTTGGTGAAGCTGCGGAGAAGAAGGAACCCTTCTGTACTGTTGGTCAGAATGTAGACTCGTACAACCCCTGTGGAGATCAGTCTGGAGATTCCTCAAAAAGGTAGGACTGGACGTCCCATTTAACCTAGCTATCACTCTGCTAGATATATACACAAAAGAATTAAAAGACTCATATCACATTGACATATGTGCACCCATGTTTATAGCAGCTCAGTTTGTGATTGCTACATCTTGGAAACAACCCAAATGCTCATCAACTGGAGACTGGATAAAAACATTGATGTTCTTCTACAGAATGGAGTATTACTCTTGCCATAAAAATGATGTTTGAATCATTTATACTTAAATTGACATACCTTGAGGACATCCTCATAAGTGAAATAAATCAGTCACAGATGTGTAAATATCGTATCTTTTCTCTGGTATGAGAAAATATAGATATAAATGAGATCTAGAATGTATGTTATATAATTTGAAATAGAAAATACTCGAAATGGGATGAAGGGGGAAAAATAATGAGATTGTAGAAAAAAGGAAGGAAACAAAGTTTATGTATATAGGGTGTGGGGGTAGTAGGGAGGATAGGGCTCTGGGAAAAATGAGAATTAAGTTTGTCATATACTGGTACAAATTCTCATTATTGAGTGCAATCTTGATATCTATATGTAATGTACCAACAAAGATTTAAAATAAAAATTTAAAAAAATTATAAAATTAAAAATAAGAAAATGCAGATTGTTACCTACTCTTACATAAATGCATAAACAACAATCATGTATCTTTATGTCTGTGCATTGGGAATGTAGAAAGCATCTATAACACACAGAATAATTAATGTAAAGATCACTGTCAGAACTGAAGCTCCGTAAAATGTTTCTGCATACCTGATGAGGGTGAGTATCACTTACAATGAAAACTGTTTGTTACAGATTTATTGTTACCTCCTACAAAAATTGTGGGATAATATTAGTCACCATACCTTATCTGCTTGGAAATGCTCCAAGACCTCCAGTGGGTAACTTAAACCTGGAAAAAAACTATGCTTTTCTTCTACACAGATATCAGTGATAAAGTTTAATTTAAAAATTATGCACAGTATGAAGTTAACAAGAAGCAAAAATGAAATAGAAAAGTCTTATCAATATATTATAACAAAAGTTATGTGAATACGGTCTTTCTGTGTACACCTTTTTTACAGTGAAACAGATGATATAATATGTGGGGAGGTGAAGGAAGGTAATTGACCTAGGTATTGTGATAAAGTGTTATCCTATGTTGGCCTTTTGATATATCAGAGAGAAGATAATCTTCTTTGGTCCTAGATAACTCACCTATGATGCTATCATGATTAGCCCTCAGGAACAGAGAGTATTTGTAGGTGGGACTCTGAGCACTGACAATATTTTTTCTGAAATGTTTTGGAAGAACATTGTAATGAAAAGTTACTGTCCATCTTTTTAACTTATTAAAATATTACTACAAAGTTATAATCCTTCACTGATGAAATGGCTTTAGCACTATGTTCCAAATGAGGACTGTATTCCATAATTCTGTCTTGTAATAGCTGTGCCCTTTGAAGTACTATGGCAAGTTTTAGCAACACCCAAACTATAAGTTTTGCTTCCATTTCTTGTGTATCTTTCTCTTTCTCTGTAAATGACTCAATGAGTTCCTTCAGTTCTTCATTTGTTAGTTTTTCTGGATGGCTTTCATTATGTTCTTCCATTGTTTCATCAGGCACGATAGCAAATCCATTTCTCAGCAGCTTGTCTTGCTTTGTGAATGACTTTCCTAACTTCACCACCAATTTCTATGAAGTCTTTAAAATCACTCATAACCTCACTCTGTGATTCTTCCAGTAGTTATCTGTAAGTTCTGGCTTTAATTCATTCATTGCAGCATTGATGTATATGATTGCCTCAGTAAGTAACTGGTTTTTAGAACTGCATTATATCCAGATTAGGATCATCAGCAGTTCATAATAGCATGCCATCAAATACTAGGCAGGTGTATTCCACCATGAAACCAAATACTTCCTCATCAAGGAGCTGAAATAATGGTTTTGCATTTCGAGATTAGTATTCTCCCAACATTTTCATTTGCAAACATGGCAAACAGCTTTAGGATAGATACAAGGTCTATCGTTAGAACTTCAATTACAACTCTTCTGAACATGTTTTATTCACTTTTGAGGAAGCACTTGCTCCAGAAATAAGATGCTACCCATGGTTTCTAATTACACTGCCAGAAATATGGGTATAATTTTTGCTTTTGATATTGTGTGGGATTTTTTTCTCTGCACACTTTGCCTGATTTATCATGTACTTTATGGTGTGAGCATTCAAAGTTCCACATCTATCCCCTCATATTTTTTTCCCCTTTGTGCATCATTTGCATGTTTGCCAGAACTGATTCATCTTATTCTCAAAGAACTTAGTTTCACTGCAATTGAAGTCCTGCTTTGCATGCTATCCTTTATCTTTAACTGACTCACTCAACTCTGTTGGTAATAATTGACAGATGTAGCATCTATGTAGTCATGTTTATATTTTTCACTCAATAATTATACCTGTCTGAGTGACTAGCTCTTATTTGAAATAGTGCCTATGGTCACATCTACCAATGGATCACTTGCTGAAGACTGTCATTGGCTCAAAACTTTCTGAGGCAAAGAGTTGTCACTAGAAAGTGTTCTCTGTTCATATCTTCTTAAAAACTTGCTGCCTGTTCTGTTTTATGTGAGCACTTATTATACATTCTGATCATAACCCTTGCAGTTTGAGGTGTAACAGCAAATTAGTCCAAGTTTATTTTTTAATTCTTCACAGTTTCATGAATAAACTTATTGTCATAGTAGATCTTAGCAATCTTACCACACATATTTTTCTTATCTTATTGAGTAGACAGTGTTTATCTTTTTATGTAAAGGCAGCACTTTACATTGTTTTGGGGTCATATCTGAATTTAAAGAATCATTCTGTTGCCCTTTATGTTTATTATTAAGAGAAATAAAGGTTACTTGAACATAGACACAGTGATGTCACAATGGTCAAAGAAGCTATTTACTGGAAACCCCTAAAATGTTACTGGAAACCTCTACAGTAGACTCCAGTCTCCTGCTCAGTATACAATGAAAGTCTGAGAAATCAAAGTAGAAGATAGGAGTGAGGGAGGAAAAGTGGGCCCAGGATGGCCAGTGCTGCTTTAGCCAAAGGCATTAATCCAAGCCCCTTATTTTTATTAGTAATCAATTGGGGTAAATGCAAGCTACATGTGAGGGTGTAAAATCATGCATTTTCTGTGTAAACTAAAGGAAGCTTGTGAAAGGCAAAGACAAAATGTTCTCAGCTTAAGAAGAGGATAGACAAAATGTCTGGTTGTAGTTAGAAGATTGTCCTTCTAGTAAAAAGGCTTGGTTGTGTGAACAGAATTTGGGTGGGAGTTACTCTGACCACAGCACATAGGCTTCAGCTTCACTGGTTTCTCAAAAAAAGTCAATTGTGGGATTAACTGTTCACTGCCTGAACTGCTTACAGCTTCCTTTGGGCATAACCAATATTTCAGTCTCCCATAGCTATTAAGTGACTAAACAGCACAAAATGTATGTATAATCCAAGGTGATTCACATGCTGGGTTAGCTGGAGCTGGGTCTCAATCTGCTCCTCAGCATGACATGAAATTTAACACTTCTGAACTGCTTTTTCTAGAATTTTTTCCATGTAATATTTTTAGACTGCTGCTCACCCTGGGTATCTGAAAATCGTGGAAAGGGAAATATGCAGTGTGTGTAAAGCCTTTGAAGTAGTTTTTGGTGGATGGGGGAGGTTACCCTAGTAAGTAAAGAAACTTTAATCTCATGATTTCAATTAATTTAAACTGCACCGATGGTTAATGTTTTCTGACATCAAAACTACACCTTCTCGATTTTCACTGAAACTTGGTTGCTTCCCAAGCTATTCTAAGGAAGATTCATTAAGCGTATGATCACTCTAGAGCACTCAACAATGGCTTGTAATTTAATATCTCTATAACTTGTGGCTTTAGACAGTTTCATGTGCTGCATTAACCACTGTCAAGAGTGTTTGTAGGGGTTAGCTGACAAAGCACCTTCCAAGGTTGCATTTCTTGGTCAGTTCATATGGATCAGGATTTACTCAAGTTTCTGGCTCTGCAAGATAAATTTAGGAGTACCCTTAATATTATGAGAGAATTCAGTATACTAATCAAGAGATTAGTATAAATTACTGATAAACAAAAAATGGTAGTGTTGTGAAAGATGCTGTATACAGGGGAGGCATCATAAACTGTTGAACATGAACATAAACATGAACATAAACTGTTTTTCAACAGACTGAGCCTAGCAGTAGGAGCTTAGTTCCTGGAAATGAGGTGGTTGTGCACCAACCCCTTGATCTATTTTCCTGATATTGAAAAGCCAACTGACTTTTCTGTTTCTTCACTACTGTTTCTTCTTCAAAAGTGGACTGTGGGTAGAGAACCAAAGATGAAGCTGTCCGTAAGTACAAATTGCTGAGATAATTAGCCACAGGAGATTGCTGCATTCACACAATTTCAAGCTTTCTGAAAGTAGTTCGTGAAACTGTTCTTAGGCTTTTTGAGCTTGCATCTGTACTTCTGAGAAGAAAAGTTTCTCATTGTCTAGGTGAGGAGGAGCAAAAGTTGAGTAGGATTATCTTCCTGCCTACTCCAGGTTGGCCCTGGGTCAGTACAAAGAGAACCAGAGTTAAATTGCTTCTTGACAGCTGGGTGGGCAACTCCACTTGCTCAATCCAGCTACATTATTTAAATGCAGTGATTTTTTTCACATACAGTGGACCCTTTATTTATGAATTCAATTCATCAGCAAGGGCTGACTGTAAATCAGGTTAGTCATGTGGAAGCTCAGGCTGCTGTGCATAGCCTTCAAAGTCTCTCTCTCATACACAGGCAGGTCCCAGTGTCTTTAGAGAGACATTGATCCAGGATTTCTCAATGAATCCACGTAGGAAAAGATATACTGTTCCTGTCAGAACTCTTCAAGGATTAAATTTGTATCGGAGACTATCTGGAAGTCTAGTCAGCCAGAATTAGGGTCATAAGTCAAGAATTTGGTGGTCAGTTAAAATGAAAATTCTGATTGTAACCCAAGTTGTTTGTATGTCAGACAGGTCATAGCTTGAGGGTCTACAGTATTTCACTAATGAGGTTGTACATATACACATGTACACACACACACACACACACACACACACACACATTTCATGTCTTTTATATTATTGACCAGAACAATTTATCTTCATTTTTTGACTGAATATTAGCTGTAAGCTCTACATGTAGCCTGAATTTATAACTGTGCTGCCTCAGCCTCCCAGAGTTCTTGGATTAAGGTGTCATGTGCCAATAAGCCTGACTTTGATTTTTTTATACTTGTGTTTTATGGTATTTCAAAGGAAGTTAAGCATGATCAAAAGACTATTTTAGTAGATAGATGGTCAAAAACATCATTCAAATAAGCGTCAGGGAAAGTTCTTCATATAATAAGAATTATGTAATTAGAGGAAATAAACAATAGTGTAAGGAAAATAAATCACAAGTGGCCATGTCCTGAGGTGTGACATGATGCCAAGTTCATGCTTCTCAGAATGCATTTGTATGGAGCTTTTATGTTGACCTTGTAGAGCGGATTGACTGATCAATCAGTTGCATTTCTCAGAAGCCATTCCCGTCCTACCCCACCAACCTGAGAATATTAAAATTTTGGATTTAGATAGGCGTGGACTTGAGCACTTGTACAGAATTACTAACTGTGCAATCGTGGGCTAGCTACTCAGTGCCTTGCAGTGGATTCTGTGGCACAGAACAGGTTTTCTCCTTCAGGGCTGCAGGACCCTTGTTTCCAGTTAATGAAAATGTCGGTGGCTAGAAATTTTGAATGCCTTCCTGGAAATTATCTTCAGCTGCAGGGAGCTGCCTTACTCCAGGTTATATTTCCTCGTTGGGCAGCTTGTTTGCAATGCAATAATTTGTTGATATGAAGGTTTCCTGTTTTCTTGATTTGGGCCAGTACAGTTCCTTAGCTTCCTCTGAGGTTACCTAAGAATCCAGTCCTTATTGAGACTGTATTCAGCTCAGCTCCTTTCTCTGCCCATCCAGTCCTCACTGACCTTGCCCCTGCAGCCTCTCCCCAGGGCAATTACTAGATGCAAATACTTGTATCAGAGTCTGTGTCTCATAGCACTTATGTGAAATCTTTTAAGAATCTCTTTCCTTGCAAAGCATTGACTGCCTCACAGTTTGATACATAGTTTTAATATATTAACTCATAACATGTTGCAAGGTTTCTGACACAAGGTGAAAAAAAAGCAAGGAAAAGCAGATCATTTTTATTTCCATCACACATGAGAGGGAGACACTCCTCTACAAGAGTTTTTTCTTGCTATTACCTTTATTTTTTTTCCTTTCCTCACTAAATTTGTCACACAACTGTTTTGTGCTTGCATACTCTTTTCCTTTCAGAGCACTATTCTTAGCTACCTGTAATTTGTTTGTATTTCCCTGTGAATATTCTGGTTCTTTGATGTGGGATAAAGTCCAATTTTAAGGCCCAATATAAGCAATATGTATTTCTCAAAATCTGGGCTAACCAGGAGGGTCTTGGATGGTTTACTTGTATGTTCTTATCTCACTGTGCATTTGGAAATCAGATCTTTGAGTCAAATAACCTTCCTTTTTATGGGGACCAGACATAGTCCTTGTTTGTCCCTCACAAGCAGGCTCAATTTCCTGCCATCTAAAGAGCCATTTAAAGAAGTCAAAAACTTACAGAAGGAGCAAGAGTCCTTCTAACTGTTGGATGCTACAGAAACTATCTTCTCTGCCTTTGTGTGTTCACGCTGGTCCTGATTACAACCTGCTGTGGCCCTGTATGGCCTCCTCCTCTCCAGGCTGTGATCTATGTGGCTAATACATTTCTGTCAATCTAGTCTATCCAGTGACAGGTGTTATGTGTCTGTCTATGCCCATCACCCCAAGATGGGAATCCATTCCTTATCAGTGAGGTGGAGAAAAATCCATGAAAATATCCCACTCCAAAGAGAAGTCTTCCTTCCTGTGAACAAGGCAAGCATCTAAACATGGCCCCAGTCTCTTGTTGAATGTTTGTAGCTGCCATCATGCAGGTATGTCAGCCCATGCCATTTCATCTTAGACTCAATCTTTGTGACTCCTGAAGCTCTTTTGTCACATGAATACCTAAACTCTTTCTCTTTCTCCCATGCCCCTACCTTTCCATATACTATACATTTTAAACACTCAGAGTCTCATGGTAGAAAGTGATATGAAGTCTGTGTCTTAATCAAAACATGCAAGTTTATTGTAACAAGTTTATTTTTGCAATCATCAAAACAACTTTCTGTTCTCAAATCCAACTTTCATCTAAAAATTTGGTTTCTTCCATCTCTCTCACGCATACACTCATATACACATTTTCCTTACCTCCTTAAGCTTACTACTCTTACATCTAAATTACCGAAATGCCCATATGTATTCATTATCAAGGATAGCAGTACCTGTTCTGACTAAGAAGACTCCCTAGCAGAGAGTGTGTCAATTTGGAGTTGGTATGCACTGTCAAGAGATGGTAGCTTTGGGCCGGGGATGTAGCTCAGTGGTTCCGGCCCCTGTCTTGCAAATGCAAGGACTGGGGTTCTATCCTCAGTAATCATATACAATACTAGGCATGAAGACTCATGCCCAGCAGCAATCAGTACCACATACCACAGTGCTGGGCATGGTGGCTCACACTTGTAATCCCAGCACTCAGGAGGCAGAGGCAGAAGGATTGCTGTGATGTGAGTTTGAGGATGAGCTTAGGGCCAGCCTGAACTACAAAGCAAGGCCATGTCTCAAAAAACAAAAAAGAAAAAAGAAAACCAAGAGAGAGAGAGAGAGAGAGAGAGAGAGAGAGAGAAAGAGAGAGAGAGAGAGAAGGTAGCTTTGGCTTTGCCACCACGTATGATTCTCAGGCAGAGATCTGATGGTAACATGCCTGATGTAATTTTTTAGAGGTGCAAAGATGCATCTAGATTTTCATGGCACATCCTCTCAATTTTAAAATATTGGTTCAAAAAAATTTTTTAAAAGTATTGGGGCCACATTCTGCTGATGAGTTGATTGCTTACAATTCACAAATGGGACAATATTCAAGTCTTTCTCAGCTTCCTATCAGAGGGAGCAGACTCATCCTCTGGCCAAGGGGAAAACTATTCATAGGTTGGTGCAGAATAATATGAAATCACTCATTTTAATGTATCATGTTCTTACTCTAAAAGCAGAAACCTTAATTTAAATAAACAGCTAAAATCCCATACAATAGTTTTTTTTTTTTAAATTTTGACTCCTACATGGTGAAATTTTTTGTTTCTTTGTTTGTTTTTTGGTGCTATTCAGAGCTCTCCTCAATACAGAGCTGTCTGGCTTTTATAGACTTGTATTCCCTGGTCTAATCACCTTAGTCTTCACATACAAGAGCTGTGTTTATTTGTTGTTTTTGCAGGTCTGTTACTGTGTGATCATCTATGTGTTCAGTCCTTAGAGACAGCTTGACTCATTCAAAAACACCATTATTGCTCAGAACCATAACTAGATTGCTTTCATTTTGAATCCTTGAAGACTCTATGTGGTTCAGAATAAATAATTTGCCTTATTCCCATGTATTCCAAGTACATTAGATTTCTCTCTCAAATCAGAATGATTGAGAGATGCAAAACCACTTTTATCCTCCTTACAGTGCTAGGTAATATTTCCTGGTGTCATCCAAATGTTCTTGCTTAAGATTCTGAATCACTTTAATACTGCTCTGCTATAAATGGAGTTGATAACACCTTTTTATCATGAGCAAGTGAGGTCATAATTTGAAAGTAGCCCATGTTTGGTGTGCTTAGAAAGAAACGGGAGAGGAAGAAGAAAAAAATCACAGATAAGTGATGGGGTTCAGAAAGGGCTGGGAGCTGGGAGGTCTCTGTGTCAATCGATTCTTAAAAAACAAATTTAGCTTTTTATTTTGTTTCAGAAAACATAAAAGACCTCTACAATCTGTAACATCTTTGCTACCATTAACTAAAAGAAAGCAAAATGTCACATGGTTTAACAAAGAATTTAAATCCTCAAATAACCAACTTACAAAAATGAAACTTACTTTTTCATATATGTTTCTATTGCTAAAACTTATAAACACATTGAAAAGAAATTCATTAGGCTTGGATTGTAAGTTAAGACAACTATCATTAGTAAATAGTAAATCCTTCAATGATGTCACATAAATTTACGTTTTCAAAAATAGGTCAATTATTTATTCTGTGTTCATTTGGTCCATTTTAAACAGGCTTTGAACTAGACTAAAAATCTTATCCCACAAATGTATAAGCACATCTTTGAGGCTGGATGTGTACCTGTGTGTATTTCATACACATTAAATAGCAGCACAACTATACAAGTGAATTCCATAAGCATTTCATCCTGTAAAAAAATCATTGAAGTTCTCATGAGCTGAATTATAAAGAAAAAACAATGAGAAATAAATACTTTGACTAGTGTGAACAGGTTTTTTTAAAAACCCAAAATTATAATGCTTTAGGGACTTAAATTCTATTGAACATGAGATAAAACTCAACACCTTATAAGATACCTGGATGTGGAAAACATATTCAACACAATCACGTGGAAAACACATAGCTGCATTTCAAGACTCTCCAAACTCTGGCTTGTGTAACTTCACTTCTAACGTTTTATATGGTGTTAATTCCGTAAGAGGTGGAGACATAATAAAATAATATTATATGAAGTTTTCCTGTTGTAATAACTATTAAAAATTTGTAATGGAAGGGTATAAGTCTTTATGTGCTCATATTTTTAAGGCCAATTTGATTTTTGTTGTGATATGGTACTTTAATTAACACTGTTGAAAGTAAAATTGATTGCATTACAGTTTTATTCACACAATTCAGCTATCTTACAGCTAAAATATTCTAAAATGAATCCAATAAACATTTTCCATTTCCAGTTGTTGTGGAGATGAATCCAACTACTTTTATTTGCTACAGCTAACTAGGACTGAAAACATCTGTGTTAAAACCCTCCAAACCCAACAGTCATTCAAAAATTGAAACTACCAACAGTTTTCATCCATGATAGAAAAAGCACCTAAAATGTAGAGATGTGATTATTCAGGCAACAAATCAACAATTTCTTCTCTTTAAGCAACAAAAGATTTTCATATTATTCATGCTAATGGTTCCTTGAAACTTTTAATTTCTTACATTGTTATTACTGGTGCTTTCTAGAGTTGCAGTTTCAATGCCTGATGTGACAGCTCTAACAACCATGTTGCCTGGGAATAACTGTAAGAAACTCATTAGATATTTATTTTCCATTTACAAAAATGGCGCCATTCATACCATTGTGGGCTGATTGATCGTGCAATAGGGTCCTTTCAGTTCTGTGATTTCACTCTCTCCTCTGTCCAGGTGTCTTTGTTTGCGTTCTGGATGTGAATGTCTTCACACATAAATAAGTTGGAATGCTAGTGTAGAGTAGACCTCTTCAGTAACTCAGAATGCATGACTTAGAGCCAGCTGTCCATCGGTGAGATACTAATAGGGGATGACCTATCTAGGGGTTGCTCCTTGTATTCACTATATTCTTAGGTGCAGACTCTTCTCATAATCAACAGTGGGAACTGCGCAGTGCTATGAACTTCTTCAAAATCCTGTATATAAAGGATATGAAATATATTTGGAGAAGTGGAGCCTATACTCCTGTGTTGAAAAGTTGTCATCTACCTTACACCATTGTACAATGAAGCCCTTTTATCAGTTCTTGTGTCTGTACCGGTGGGTGCTATCCCAGTGTTCCATGCTTTAAAATGGAGGCTTTGATTTTGCTAAGATTTGAGTTACCAAACTGGAGAGATAAACAGATATATCCAACAGTAAAGACAATTCTGCTAACTTAGAATGTTGGTAAAGGTCTGTCTAATTTTCCATGCTCTTCTCTCTTTTTAAAAAATTATCTTTATTGGTACATTATGAATACACATGATAATCACATTCAACATTAAGAGTTTGTACCAGAATATGACATGACTTGATTCTACTTTTTTCCCTTCCCACCCGACCCTGCTCCCCCTTCCCCTTATATACACAATCTTTGTTTTCTTTTTTCTTTATTATTACCACATTTCCTGCTCTTCTCTTACATGACCACTAGAGATAATTTCACCACATCAGATTAAACCTTCCATAACTTGAAACTTGTGGGGAACATGAAAAGGTAACTTACCAGAATCCCTGCAGTGAGTCCTAGCCACACAACAAAAGGCAAATTAAAGAATAAAGACAGGAAAAAAGACTTAGAGGAGAATCTGGGCTCTGGGCCTGATCAATTTTGCTCTGACAACAAAGATAAAGTACTCTGAACTTGCCACTATTTATGGAGTTCATAGGGAGAAACAGATGACTCAGAGGGTGGCCATAAGCTTAGAATGATGAGGCTCTTATAATTGGAGGATGTATCCAATGTTCTGGAGGGTGATGGTAATCCTCTGACCATGGGAATCTTAGGTTGATGAGCAGTTTAACTGATTAGGATGGTAAGATGAGCAAAGATATTCTTTCAAAAGTAGGTAAGACATGTAAAGTTGATAAGGAATTTGTCCCTCCCGAGGTGAAAGTTTCTCTTACTACTTGCTTCTTAAATAACCAGGGTGTCTTTAGCTGATGTAATCTTGCCCGTACGCATCACAGCCTCACAGGACCACTGAGGTCTCAACTGGGACCAGAGGCAAAAATGGAGTTATGTTTCAACATGGCATAGATGGCCTACAGGCAGGAAGACGAGGCTTCATCATAATTTGATTGTGAAATGATTTTTCCTTAAAATTATGTAGAATGTCTCCTGACAGAGCCCTATGCTCTGTCGCTGATTCCTGGTCACTATCTAGGGCTTAATGGTTTCCTATTCAGCAGTGTCCACATCTGATAAGAGAGGCTGTCACACGTCTCAGAATCTCTCGTGTTCCCTTTACATATTAAAATGATGTTTGAAGACATCCTTTGTCTTTGTTCTTACTCTTTGACCTCAGGGACAATGACTTAATCCTGTTTGAGTCATAGTCCTTTTTGAGAATCTTGATGAGAGGTTTAGAGATGCTGTTGCCAGAAAACTGATAGTCTGTGCCCTCCTTGTGTACTTTCTCTAGTGAATGAAGTCTCTTGCCTGTAGCTCTCCCAGGTTGTACATTCTCTTAGGTTTCCAACAATAGGTGTATTTCCACCTTCTCACATTGATTTGGACTTGATTACTGACTACTCCACACTTCTTTGTGCCATCTAACACAACAAGGGGTTCGTTTGGAGACAGAAATGTACTTTGAAAAAAGTCACAGAGGTTTTCTTTGGTATATGAAATCTGATGTGCCTTCAGCATCACTTTTACTCTTTTTGGATTAACCAGTGATATCAATGAGAAACACTCAATAATTTCATCTGGTTGTGGAGGGCAACACTTCACCCAAGGGAAAAAGAAGCAATGTCTAGGAAGGATAGAGAGCAAAATGAGTTATTTTACAGCAAGAGGTGAGTGAACCAAGCTCATACTTCCATCCTCTCAAATCTTGTATTCACCTAGATATTGTTTTATTTTCCTTATTTCATCTATTTTCTGAGTACTTCTGTTTGTTTCAAGAAAAAGACCTTTTCTAGTTAAATTATATATGACTTCTGAAGAGAAATATTTAAGAAAGTTGAGTCAGGGGAATTAACAGTGAAATGATTTTTATAAGCTCTAACAATGTTATGACTCAGGCATAAAGTAACAATTTGAAGTGCTTTGAAAGTTTTATGAGGAGAAAATGAGTTAGGCACCAAAGGGATGGTACAAAAATTGCCATTCTGTACTGCGTTCTTCATAGTCTGTAATACATTGCTTAGAGTGACGACCTACAACTTTAGAGGTTAAAAACAATGAAGATACAGTATAGAATATTGAGATGGATGCTGATCTATCAGTGTGGGGTCAGCCAGGGGATGTGGGAAACGCCTGCAGACCCATTTTGTCAGCATGAGAAAGTGAGCCCAGGACATTGCTTCCAGAAAGTTGGACTCAGATGGAGGCCAGGTGTTTTCCTCTTGGTTGCATATTGCCTGAGTTTTTAGGACCACTAGTCCTAGGAAGGAAAGCAGAGTTGGAGCAAACAGTAAGCTAACGCTGTCCAGGGTCCATGCTGTTCACTTGCCTCTCTTGCAGCCTTTTAAAACTCCTTGCTGATTTGTGCCCACTGGCATCTCCGGAATTGCCTGTTCTTTTCTGTGTTACTAAATCCTTTCATTCTCCCTTACTTCCCTTCTGAGCTGCAGTATCTGTCAGGTCCTTTCTGCTCAGGGCCTCTCACTCCCCAGCACACTGTAAATAAAGCACTGTGACAGGGGATCTGAGGTCCTTTGTTCTTTAGTGATTACAGCTTGTGGAAAATTTAGCCAAATGAACTTGCTAACTTTTATCCAATGTTTATTGTGTGCTGAGGAGTGTCTTAAAATGATTTATTCTTTTCACTTATTTGACTCTTGTCACTGTATGAAACTGTTAGTTTCATTCTCATTTAATAACTTTTCCAAGACTGCCTGGTACTGGGGGACAATCCAGGTAGTCTGGGTCCCAAAGGATGAATTCTTAGCTATTTCACCATAAGGCTTCTCTAAATAAACAACCAGGTGATAAAATGAGAAAGCCAGAGCAGCAGATTGAATCATTCAATATTCATTGTATTTGTGTTATGTTCCAGTCCCTTATGTATGCAATGACAGATCTTAAGCTATATCAGATAATTTTATATTCTTGAGTTCACAGTTTAGTAAATTATAAAGTAAACGAGAGTGTGATAGACACTAGATGAAGAAATTCATTCTGATTTGCTTAGTGAGCAGCAAGGAAAGACTAAGATAGTCTGGTGTCAAGATACAGGATCAGGGATACTTCATGGCTGAGCCCGAGTATTTGGGTAAGAGGAAAGAAGGAAGAGGAAGCTTCAGAAAAATGAATAACACAAATAATGACCCAAGGGCATGATGTACTCAGAGAGCAGTAAGTAAATTTGAATAAGATCTAGAAAAGAGGAGAAAATAGAGCTGAGAGATTAAGCTCCGAATTTCAAAGATTATATATGCCAAGTGAAGGGGTTTTCACAGGTAGGTAGGAAGGCTGTATGTGTTAGAGGTCTCGAGTGTGCTGCAGAAGGGTCGGCAGGACAATGGGGTCCAATATAAATTTTAGCTAGAAAAATCAAATCAAAGATTGATACAATCTCTTAGTTATAAGAGTTACTGGATACTGGCTAAGGGAATGAGGAATTTGAGAGCTGTAACACAAGCAGGGTTTAGAATGATTAGATATGCAAACAAGGACAGGTGAGTTGTTGAAGACAGTGGGTATCAGAGTGCCCAGGACCTCTCTCATGGGTAAGCATTTTTTTGTCCATCTGCTATCCCACCATATTCACCCCAGAAAACATAGAGTGCAAGGCCTCTGATTCTACTATTTTCCATGGTCCCCAGCACACAATGAGGAAGGCTGCCTCAATTCTGAAATAGCATCTGATTAACTCCTACAGGGTATGTAACTGATGCTACCAAGTACCTGTATCACTCATGGCAGATTGGGAGGCTCATTTAGAATGTGTATTAGCTCTTAAAAGAGCCAGGGCAACCTCTAATCACCTAGGCCTACAGCCTCCATGGACACAGCTTAATCTCACAAAAGTGCGGAAGTCAAAAACAATGTATTGGGTTAGTTCCTCTCTTACCCCTTTAATTTCTTTCTGGGACCTTAATAAAAGGACTAATAGACAAAATGCCATTTTAAGAAGGGCTCTGTGTACAGGCATTTTATTGGATTTGCTTTCACAATCTCTTACAGACTGTAGGATCTTTTCTTCTTTAGAAGTTGTTGGAATTAAGCAATTGTTGACTAGGTTAAGCTGTTGCCTCTAACTCTGGCTAGTGTGATTGAGGTAATGACCAACATTATGTCTATCCTGAGTTTTGCATCTGCTGCCTAATCTTTTGATCAGGCATCTGGCACTCTAGAGGAAAGCACATCAACAACATTTAGGGAGTGGAGGAGCAGAATCTTTTGCTCCAGGGCTGGAATGAAGATTCTCTGAGCTCTGGTATCATTAGGACATGGCAGCCTGGAGGCAACAGTGGAGTTCAGAGAGGCAAGTTTGACAGAAGTGCTGAGCACTAGGTCTCTCCCCAGGAACCCAGAAATGCTTCCCTCTTGACTCATTTTACTGGAAAGCAACTGGTTTCCATCAGTGGGCAAAATTTACGTTTTACTTTTTGAGCCCCATGTGAAAATTCAACTTAGCTAGTAGAGATTTTCGAAAAGTATTTTCATGTGTGATTACTTGAGATATTTTCATAGATCTCAAACAGATGGAAATGGAATTCTTTAGAAAGTCCATATCTATTGCAATTTT
>PVIR01028768.1:0-21663 GCA_004026965.1 Petromus typicus | reverse complement strand
AGACTTCAGTCCCAAGTTAAAACTGAAATTCCAGTCATGATCCAAACTGTTCAGACATCAGCCCGGCTGGAACTCAAGGCTCCACGGTATCTCCTGGTTCTGGTTCTCTCAAGCTTCCTCTGGCCAGTGCAGACGAATGCATGGCACGGGAGCCACAGCAGACTGCTGCAATCATCGAAAGCTCTGTTACTGTGTTTTCTTTTCCTGTATCAATTGTTTTTCTAACCAACACCTCAGTATTCAGGACTAACTGCAGTGGGGGCCACTTTGTGATAAGTGAGTGGGTTTGGGGTCACACTCGTCTTTAAAAGGCTCACTCACCATCACCTCCCCAGGCCCTGCTGCGGCCCCTGCTACCCTCCCTCTTCAGATCAGCTTTTGGGGCCCCCATAGGGGTCACTCACACCCACGCACCAGCCCGCCGAGCCCACGTCTGCTCCATGCACTGAGCGCTGTGAGGCTGTCCCAAGGCAGACAGGGGGCGATCTTCAAGCCCCTAAGTTCAAAGCCATAACTATGACATTGCCCCCTCCAGTCCCCATCCCACCTGCCAGCTGAGGCCTCCCTGTCCCTGTCCCTGCCTGTCCGTTACTTTTGCTTATTTCTCACCTTCCTCTCCTCTCCCTGCCAGCTCTATCCGTGAGGTCTCACTCCCACCCACGACTGTTACAGTTTTAAGACCAATGTGCACAATCTCTGATGTCAAACATCCGCACAGCCCCTGCCTGCTGGACATTTCTATTCCAATGCTTTATCACATCCAATATACTCTCAATTAACCTTGTATAACCAATCTTTCTCCTAGATCTTACTTCTCATTAACACCTCTTTTTTCCAGATCACCTCAAAAAGGACGAAGGAGCCATCTCAGACATCCTCCTCACCAATGTCCTCTTGTTACCTACATCTTACCACCTCTCCACGCATTTTCCACGCTTGTTATCTTTCTAAAACCAGAGTCGCAGTATTCTTCTATTTAAAACTGTACAGTTGCATTTTTTTTTCCTTCAAGATAAAAATGGAGTAAAGTTTCAGCCTGGCATGGGAGACACTTGATGACAGGGACACTCTTCATCTATAATTTCTGTAACATACCCAAGTATGCCTGCTTCTCCAGTCTTCTCTCTTGGCTGAGACACAGACTCTGTGTTCTAGCCTGAACTCCTTTAAAAAAAAAAAAAAAAAAAACCTCCAGGAGTCATTCCCACTCAGGAGCCATGCTGCAGCCAGGCGTAGTGGTGCACACCAGTAATTCCGCCACTCTGGGAAGCTGAAGCACTACGCACTTGCCCAACACCCCACCCCTCCCTGCCTTTACACCTCCACACAGCCTCTCCTCTGGCTGGAACACCTAGCTAGTCCCTGGTCTTTCTAGGCACTGCTCAAACACCCCCCTTTATGTCTCCATGGACCCCTGCATACCCTCCTGTCCTCTCAGACTATTCACTGCTGTACTGTCGCATGGGACAAAGACTGACACCACATCAAGGCTACTTGGGATGGTACCTCCCTGTTCAAGACAGTTGTTGTTATTGATCTCTTTTGTTTTTAAAGCTTCAAAGAAACAGCATGACTATATATAATCCTATAAAACTTCAGAGAAGAAAATCTGCGAAGGACTCCTAGGCTGGAAAGGCCAACAGGGGAGAAAAGCGCTTCCTTTCCTCTGTGTGGAATGAGTCGTCAGTATGTGCTGCAGGCCCTCGTCCAGGGGCTGCTGAGAGCTGTGACATGAATTCAGGTCTCTACTCCTCTGTACTGCCACATCAAGTTCCTGAAACCCAAGGACTCGCTGCAGCAAAGAGGCTCTTTATTATCCTAATGATGAGACTGACATCAAGTAGCAATGAAGTAGCTTCCAGATGCGAACTGGTCACAGGAAAGACCAAAATCTAATCAAGACTTAAATGCTACAACCAAACCCTGTGGGACGGGAGACAGGCCAAAGATCGAGTTGATCACCAATGACCAATGGTTTAATCAACCATGCCTAGAGAAAGACACCTCCATAAAAACCCAACAAGACGGGGCTGGGATGGGCCCTTGACTCTTGAATGCAAGGCAGCTCCTGGAGGGTGCCATCTGGACAGGGCATGACCACTCCATGCCCCTTCTCCCATACCTTATGATGCATCTCTTCATCTATAATTTTTGTACATCCTATATAGCAAGAATGACTATAAGTAAGATATCTTGTTTTCTTTTGGTGCTAAAAGGATCAAACTCAAGACCTTGAGCTTGCCTCACAGCCATGGCACCAATGAGCTACATCCCCAGACCGGTGCACAGAACTCAGGGTTCTGTGCACCACCTTAGCAAGGGAAAGCAACTCACTGAGTAGGTCACGAGCAGCCCAGTCATTAAGAAATACAAGTGACAACTGACTTGGCCAGTGGCATCTAGCGTAGGGGCAGTCCTATGGAACTGGACACTCAACTGGTGGGATCTGACGCAACCTCCAGGCAGACAGTGTGAGAACTGAACTCGAGGACACCTGGCTGGCACACACTGGACAGTGGCGCACACTGGGCAGTCCACTGAAGAACTGCAATTGCATGATGTGAGAAAAAAATCACCAAAGTGTCCTGGGTTGGACTGTGTGTATAAGGACAGGAATAAAACTTGGGTTTTTCCTATAGCTTTATAATGTGATTCTTCAAGAAAGAGAGATAATAAAAAACAGTTCAGTCTGCCTACAAACAAGAAGCCAGGCCTAAATATCTATACTACTAACTCTAAACCGAGTTCAGGTTTTAGGTAAGTTCAACTCATGGTTATCACATGTTTTTTGGATATTCCTCAGATTTTTTCCTAAAAGTAAAAGCAAAATCATGTATATGGAAAGAGAAATTCATCTTCACAACAGATTGTGCTCTAAAAATTCAGACATGCACAAGAGTCAAAGAAATAAGTGCAATGTACTCTGTAATTCAAACCAGTAATAAGTTAACCCAGTTGCATTCCCAGCTGCGGATGGCGTACATAAAGATCAACACTCTGGATCACCTGTAGTACTCTTCACACCACAGCACCAGCTGATGAGGATTTGAACAGTAAATATGATATGTAAATATCACGCCTGGCCAATAAAGTAACACATATTATTTCCTAGGATGAAAAATATTAATAAATTAAGAAAAGTATCCATGCATTAAAGAGCACTGTAAAGAAACTGACTGATGAGCATATCCTCCATATCACTCTACCCCACGAAAAGTGAGTTTTTTCTTTTTTGGCCATATTAGAGATTAAACCTAGGGACTGGGGTACACCCCTAGTACCCCTCCTTTTTTAGACAGACTCACAAAGTTGCTAAATTGCCCACTTTGGGCTTGGAACTTGGGAACATCTTGCCTCAGCCTCCCCTGGGTGCTGAGACTCAGAAGTGCAGTGGCCAGCTCAGAAACAAACTTCCTGAGTTAAGAAACACAGCAGAATGATGGAAATTCCTGCAGTGGAGAGGTTCAGGGGCCGCACGCCCTGAAATACAGAGCTATGTATAGCTGGAGATGAGAAGTCAAGGGTGAAGGTGCTGAGCTAGCTGTGAGACAGCAGCGGGAGGGGTGCACATCAATCAGCTCCGGCTCAGGTTTTCTGCGTTCTGATGTTAGGTGAAGAACATTTCTGCTGAAAGACTGATACTTTCTGGAATTAATGAAAGTCATTTTTAAATTTGATAGTTTAGAATTTGAGAAAT
The DNA here is from genome assembly GCA_004026965.1 of Petromus typicus. Lineage (NCBI taxonomy): Eukaryota > Metazoa > Chordata > Mammalia > Rodentia > Petromuridae > Petromus > Petromus typicus. The sequence continues at coordinate 17,966 of PVIR01028768.1, read as the reverse complement.
TAAGTTTTTTAAGGGAGTAAGAAATTAACATCACATTACAATCTGCAAGAAATACAAAATGCCAAACGAAAGAATCCAGGATCCTTATGCAGAAAGAACAAGAAAACCAGGGTAATGTCATTCTCAAGTCACTTTAACTAAGTGAGCTAGGACCAGGGATTTAGCTCAGTGGTTCTGGCACCTGCCTTGAAGTGGAAGGGCCCAGGATGATCCCAGTAACCACATACAACAATGCAGGGTATGGAGGCACACCCACCAGCAATCAGAACCACGTACCACAGTGCCGGACATGGTGGCTCACGCCCATAATCCCAGCACTTGGGAGGCAGAGGCAGGAGGATCGATGTGAGTTCAAGAACTGAGCTCAGGGCCAGCCTGAACTACAAAAGGGAGACCCTATCTCAAAAAAAAAAAAAAAAAAAAGATTAACCTGCTTCCTTCAATAGTAACTAACCCATACTGGCACTAGAGAAAAGAAGAGTCTATTAAAATGTTTTCTACTAAAGGTTCAAGTAGAATACCTTCATTAGTGTTAAATGGGTACTTATATATTAGCCATTTCACAAACCAGTATTATAAATTCTAAAGCTACATATAACGGCATTTTTCCCTGAAAAGATGTTACATCCCAGCAAATCTCCCCCCCACCCAGGAAATAATGCATCATCTCAAAGAATATGCTAGTTCTGGGCCGGGGAGTTAGCTCAGTGGTTCCGGCGCCTGTCTTGCAAGCGCAAGGACCCGGGTTCGATTCCCCGGTAACCACATAACAATACTGTGTGTGGAGACCCACACCCAGCAGCAACCAGTACCACATGCCACAGTGCCGGGCGTGGTGGCTCACGCCTATAATCCCAGCACTCGGGAAGCAGAGGCAGGAGGATTGTGATGTGAGTTGGAGGCTGAGCTGAGGGCCAGCCTGAACCACAAAGCGAGACCCTGTCTAAAAAAAAAAAAAAAAAAAGAATATGCTAGTTCCATAGTTATCAGACATACTTGTCTTCATATCCAGTATTTCTTCTACTTGAGCCCATTCAGTAATTTAAAAACCCACCTAGTAAAACCTACTTTTAAAAAAGCAGACTTTAAAAAAAAAGGCAGACTATCGGTTTGAATATCTGAAGAAACTGAAGTAACACTTGTACACGGCAGTGCAAAGGAATGAGACTAGAATTGCAGATCCATGGGCAGTGGCTTTTCCCAACAGCAAAAGGAAGAAATTATGACTCAGTATTATGCAAGCATCAGGATCAGTTACTATTCTGAGACTCCTACCAGGAAATGAGCTAGGTATGACAAAGAAAATAAGCCCTTTGAAATGCTCCTAAAAATATAATTAAAGCAAACAACTGAACCATTTTGCTATTTGAAAAAAGCAAACTAAAAGCAGCGTCAAGTCAGCGTCTGGTACACACGCAGGGCCTGGGCTCCATGCTCTCAGGGCAGAGCCAGAATGCAGGCCAAGTGAATATCTACTGCTCGTGTGTTGGTAAAACATATGATGCAGGTTACCTTTGAGCCTCTGGAAAAAACCAACACCTCAATTCTGAATACAGTACGTTCCCAATTATCCCTAAACTCCGCTAAAACTTTACCTCTGGCACAATGTGTATACTCTCCTTTCCCTCAAGTCTGAAAGAAACGACAAAAATAAAACAAGCCCTGGGTAAAACATACAGGCTGGCTGCCCCTCAGCTCCCTGGGGGCCTGCAACCTGCAGGCAGGGAGCGATGAGGTTCGGGCTCACACCCTCAAAGGAGTGTGTGTCCAACAGCCATGGGCCACAATATCCTCAGCACGATACCTCAATTCTAGACCCAGGTTCAAATCCAAATAAAGCAGAAAAACTTCAAGTGGCTACGACAGGGCCGACAGCAGCAGGGCTCCTTCCAAAGGTGTCATCAGTTCAAGAGCTACTGCTGAGACAGCAGGGTCCCCAACGTATGCATCTGCACACCGGCCCAGAAGGGTGCTTTTGGGCTATACCAGTTCAATCAGAAAACAGTTCAGTATTTTTATTAGAACAGGAGGAAGACATTTAGTAGCAGCATGAGGGAATAAGTCATCACTCCTTCCTTTAAGACAGGAGGAAGCAGGCAACGTGGCACAGACCAGGCTCTGTCCTGATGTCTCGGAAACCAGCCGGGGAGCTGTCAGCACCAGGACAGCCGGCCAGGATGTGGCAGGCCTTACGCTGGGACCAAGGCACAGAGCACCTTCATTTAATCAAGGGGCACAGCTTTACCTACAGTGTCTACCAGCACATTTGGAAAAACTCAGCCAGACATCACGTTAATATCATATTGAGATACTATTTCACCAACACCTTTAAACTTCACAGAACGACAGACAAAACTATCTAATATGACATAAAATGATAAGTTCTGGAAAAGAGTACCTAACATTTTTTAAATAAACAATTCCATATGGAAAAGAACTTCTTTCATGTAAGTCAAGTTCAATTACTGAGCTAGCCAAGTCGGTACGCAGGTCAGAACATCAGGTATACGAGTCTAGCTTAAGCCTCAGTGGTACATCAGTGTACTCCGCTCACACTGACACACTGTAAGTAGCCACCAACAAAGAAACTGGCCGACACAGCCCAGACAGGGCCACAACCAAGTCAAATGAGCCCTCCGCCATCTCAGAGAAACACCCAGGCCATAGATCATCCACGGCAAGCCATGAGCAGTCCCCTAAGGACGGGTCAGCAGGTCACAGAGAGCACAGAGGACACATCAGCAAGCCGCAAGCCCACCATTTCTCTGACCCACCCCCACTAAAGCCCTCTAAGAAGCACCATTTACAAAGCCTCTTCACCTGTACGAGATAATGTCTCTGTGAGGCTTGCATAGAGATCCCTCTCAGGGTCAGCAGTGACCCTGCTTGGACCATTGAGTACACGACCCTCTTTCATGTCACTGGCAATGTCCTGAGCTCATCAGTGCTTCATTGGACTTACACCGGGCGGAGGCTGAATGCTCTGGGAAGCAGCAGGTTGCAAGCTCTGGGAGGTTGACATAAAACAGCCCAGAGGCCCTGTGGGCAAATTTTTACCACGCGCTTACTGTGTGTGGCCACTGTCCTGTGACCGACAAACACTTAAACCTTTCATAGCCTTAAACTGAGAATCAGAAACACCTGAGTCTCTCACTCTGCCCTTCTGCCCGCTGGAATGAGCTGTGGCTCAGACAGCAGCTCTCTGTCCTGCCCCTGGCTTCCCTCAGCTCCACCCTGGACCCCAAAGGACTGGCACAGTGGTCTTTGGTGTCTTCTCTGGGAGTGCTGGGCAGCATGATCAGACACCTTCTCCCTCTAACAGATACCGTTCCCTTTTCGGAAACAAGAGCACACCAGAGCAGGTAAGATCAGAAAGGGAGGAGCTGAAGTCCCTCATTTGCATACCCAGCATTCACAGCAAGCCTTCCAGAAGGTTCCCTGGTTCAGCCCTCACACTCACTGAAACAGGCCTGTAGCTGCTACATAAGTAGCACGTCCCAGGCATTCCTTGAGTTTTAGTCCACCAGGGCTCCCTCCTGGTACTGGCCACTTGTGCTGCAATATAGGCCCTGTTACAATAAAGTCCCCCTTGGTGTTTCTGTAAACCTGCTCAGGATTTACTTCTCGGGTAGCGGGGACTCTGAAAGTCCTACAAATCTACTTGGATTTTTTTTTTTTTTTTGCATTACCAAGGATTGAACTTAGGCCTTTGTGCTTCCAAGGTAGCATGGTACCACTTGAGCGAATCCCTAGCCCTCTACTTGGATTTTTATCCTGAGTGGTGTGAACAGAGCAGTTTCCAAAAAGAGATGAATAAAAATACTCAGAGGTGGTGGCATCAAAGAGCTCCAGACACCAGCAGTCAAACAAGACCAGTGCCCATTAGTCAACCTGGGGTATCCAGCACAAGCCAACACCATATGCCAAAGGCCAGCTGACAAAGGTGGTCTCCAGCAGCCAGCTGTGTCAGGTGTTGGCATCCAGCATCACCTGGCAACATGTGGTGAAATCTGGACTGCAAGCAGAGCCACACAATGCTGGTCATCATCCCCATGTGAACTGAGCACAGGGAGCCAAGGCTGATTGGCGACACTGAGGACAATCATTGCTAGTGGTGCTACAACGTGAGCTCGGGGGAAGGCCCCAGGCTCTTACTCTTAGACTGCTCTGCCTATCACCAGTTCTCAGAGCCCCAAGCCACTGTAAGCCATCCTTCTGTCCTCTCCCAAGGACAGAAGCCCATGCATGTGAGGGAAGAAAACTGACAGTGCACGAAGTGTGACCAAAATACTGGCTCTGCTAATTCCTGGCGTCCAGGAGCGAACCCACAATTCCCTGGTTTCAATTGAAGGGACATCACAAACAGGAACAAAGCCCCAGCACCAGCTCTCAGACTTGTGACCTGAACCCAGACAGCAGCCGTGACCCGATAAACACCACTCAAGTAGGAAAGGTCCATGCCTAGCATCTCCTTCCTAGCACAGTTTCCAAACACAGGCAGCCTCTCTGGAGACCTGAGGGGCAGGCTGGGTGATGTCCCCATGCATTTCGACTTGACGATGTCCGCTGTTGGCTGAGGTTCCAACTCTCATAAAGCTCTTGGCACTTTTCAGAACTCTGCTGAACATGGCCAATGTAGTTGTATCCATTTCTGATAAAAATATAAAGTGACAAGTAGCTTACTTTCTCCCAGCAGGAAAACATACGCATGCACGTCTATGGCCTTTACAAACTCCACAGCTCTGCAATTCCTGCTATTCAGCACGGCCCAGGGACCAGCAGCACCAGCAGTGCCTATGCACTATTAGGAGCGCTGGACCAGGCTCATGCCAGACTTGTCACACCAGGGTTTATAGTAATAATTTACACGGGCAGGACGGTCTGAAGAGCTCTGGCAGCAAAGTCAACCCACAGGAACCCAACAATCTAGCCATCCTACAGGGCAGCATCCCGATCCAGAGGGAACAGGAACAGTCCTAAGTCTTGGGGTAAGACCCCTCCGTGGAAAGGTAGTGAGTTTGTGCCCTGAATGCCTGGACCCGCTTCACTTTGCAGCCAAAGCCTAGACACAAGCCAGAAGTCCCTCGCGCCGTACAACTGGACCATGGAACACCGGTCAGGAATGAAAGGGGAGCTACATAGAGAATCCAAAAAGATTATACCAGTGAAAGATGACATATAAATATTACTACATATTGCTCTGCATTTGTTTCTGCTTACAATGTGGACACTGTAACAGCATAGTAACAGCAAGTTCGGTCATTACCTAAGGATGGTGTGGGGAGGAGGAACACAGGGATGAGAGAAAGGGGCTGGCATGAGCAAAGAGGAACTCGGGGGTAAATGACACATTCCTCCCTTATCCGAAGGCCATGTTTCACAGGTAAGAATGTGTAATTCATGACCTGTCATTTGCATTTCAATAAAGCTATGTTTTAAAATTATGTGGCTCAAATGATATCAAAATAATAACAAGAAACAAGCACACTGATTTCCTGGTTTTACTTTTAAAAGGTTTACAGAGCAGTGAAATTTAAAACCAAGTGATAGAAACACGAGTAAATCTACAATTTTAAAGAAAATACTAGCCTAGCACTCTGGCAGGCTATGGCAGGAGGATCACAAGTCTGAGCCCAGCGCAGGAACCTGGTGAGTTATCAAGATCCTACCTCAAAATAAACATCTAGAAGGGCTGGGGTGTACTCAGTACAAAGTCCCTGAGTTCCATTCCTAGCACATGAAAAATGATGAAAGGAAAAAAAAAATGCTAAAAAAAAGTGGTGGGACAAAATAAAAGTGTAAAGGATTTAAAAATAGCAAAATACTCATTGCCATCTCTCACTGTAGGAAGCAACTGGGCTTTCTGAAGAAACTGGTTCAAGTGTACTACATGAAGTACAATAAAAATAACAGTCCTTTCACACTAGGAGAATAAAACTCATACACAGAACAAACTGAAAAAGCATACAACATAGTTAAAAATGATTTTGAAAGCTTTGTAAAGCACCAAAATACAAGGTGCAGAAACTCATCACGGTGACCTCATCCCACACACATCATTACATTTCCAGAAGCTGCACTCATCCAGTGAGACGGGACTACCCAGACCACCAGACAAACCCACCTGCAAGCAGAACCCAGAGAGAAAGCAGAGAAGCGGATGAGACAAAGTTAACGGCAGACGGGACGGCACCTCGCTTAAATACAAAGAGACCATCTCACAATCTTAGCAAAGGCAACAAGGACAGAACATCCTTTTACCAACAAATTCAGGTATCTCGTGTGAAAAAAATCATGAAAATATCCCAAAATATACACTTTAAATTAGCAGAAAACAAAAAAGATAACAAAAAAAAATCGCTAAAATCAGTTTTAATTGTTTAAAAACATATCTAGATATTCTTTCTGGAATTAAAAGCTAACAAAGAAACCTCCCCCCCCCAAGTTACAGTGAATTCTTGTATCAGTCCCATCAAGTCCTAGTGCAGTATTTTAGTGAGACAGAGCAGGCTGTTACACACTGCTCTAGCTTCCAACGTCTGATTTCCCACTGTGCACTGGGGGAACCTCTACTGTCCTCACTACTTGGGAGGCCAAAGTGGAGGGTCATTTGCACCCACAGGTTCAAGTCCAGCCAGGACAACACAGACTCCCTGCTTGAAAGAAAAAAAGGTATAATTTTCCCCCAAATTGCCAAATATCATCTAAGCAACATCTAATGAGATTCAGCAAAGGTAATAAAATTCCAAAAGAGAGTCATTAACCATAAACTATACAGTTTATACTGAAAGAGACAGGGAAATTAATTCATAGAGGAAATAACTGACTCCTTAGATACTTGTTTTCATTTTCTTTTATCATTCTAGTTAAAGAAGGTAAAGACAACAAAACTTTGAGATCTGTATGTAAGTTAGCATGTAGAAAATAATTAGTGTACAATCAATCCCTCAATTAGTACAACTCAGCATTTCCAATTTCTAGTCACTACTTTAAACTAGGAAAATAAAACAGTGAAATACATGCGGCTTTGACTCTAACTGAACTATATTCATTATGTTTTTCAAAAATTTCCTCGACCTTTAAAAAACCCACAAAATACAGTGCATATAAATAAACACTTCAGGTCTATTTTGCAGACTGACAATTCTACAAACTTTAAACTGTTCCTTACTAAATAATTCTAATGCAATATGCACACAACTAACATAAAAGTTTAATTACATAAGAAAGCAAAGAAAATATAATGTATGTAATCTCTCAAACTATAAGACAATAGTCACTGGGGTAATTTTCAGAGTACCTTATGTTTTATTTCAGATAAGTAAAATAAAAATGCAATACAAAAGAGCTATGACTGGTACAAATAGTGATATATCTAAAAACTCAATCATATTTGGATTATTTGTAATTACTAAATACCTCTAAATCAAAACTTAACAGAGACATACCTAATGAACACAAGCTCATTTGTATTTAATAATTGTGACTCTAAATGCTAATATGAAGGAAAATGTTTTGTTTTTTGGTGGTACTAGCACTGAACCCCAGGCCTTTACACTGAGCTACATCCACAGCCCAGTTTTGCTATTATGTTTTATATAATGAGTGTCACGAAGTCATGCAGTTGTCAGGGTCTTACTCAGTCTGTAAACTGCCCAGGCTTAAATTTAAAATCCTTTCAGAGCACTAGAATTACAGCCATGTGCCACCACACCCACAGGAAAAATTAATATATAACTTTACAAACATATTTCCTAGTTTACTGTTTTATTTAACTGAAATAAATATGACTAGCTAGGCCTAGCGTACATGCCTATAATCCTAGAACTCAGGAGACAGAGGCAGGAGGATCACCCCAAGTCTAAAGCCAGTCTGGGCTACATGATGAATACAAAGCCGGCCTGAATTACACAGTGAGACCCTTCTCAGAAAAACAAAAAATAAATAAGCAAATGGATGAATATGACTAACCACATTAAGTGACAAATACTCCAGGTTCTGTAAAACACTACTCATGCTTTATTCACACTGAGATTCTGAATCTTACATCATGGACATGACTAAGCCATGATAAATCAGATGTTATGATTTATAGAAATGTATACGCATTACCTCTCAAGAAAACTTTCCAAATAATCTTACATATTGTGTACTTACAAGACAAGTCCTGGGAAATATTCAGAACCAGAATGTTTCAAACAAGTAGCTCCTTTCTTAAATGGGATCTAAATCAAAAACCTACTAGTCAGATGTCCAAATCTCCACCATGCCCCCACTCACCCAAGGAATACAGCTTTTTAATCATATGTCAGGCAAGGAGGCAGGAACCTATCACACTAATATTCCTTTACCGAAAAATAAAAAGCTTGTTATAATACCCCAAAATGACCATGGTACAAAATCCAACAGCTGGACTGGGGATTTAGCTCAGTGGTTCCACGCCTGCCTTGCAAGCTCAAGGTTCTGAGTTCAATCCCTGGCAAACACATACAACAATGCCTGGCATGGAGACTCACGCCCACCAGCAATCAGCACCACACACCACAATGCTGGGTGTGGTGGCTCACATCTGTGATCCCAGCACTCAGGAGGCAGAGGCAGAACGATTGCTGTGAGTTCGAGACTCACCTGGGCTATGAACTACAAAGCGAAACCCTGTCTCAAAAAAAAAAAAAAAATCCAATAGCCAATTCCAACTGTCAGCCGCCAATTCTGATCTGTCAGCCACATCTGATGACATCTTCAAAACTTTCTCAGAAACTCAGAATATTGCTTTCTATCTATCTCCTTACTGTGCTGATCTCTTCCACTTCCTGGTTTTCTTCTTTCTACAAGGTCTCGCTCAGTGTCGTGGCCTCACCTAGCGGCAACATTCTGATGACTCCCAAATTTACATCTGGAGTTCGGATCACCTGCCAAGACTCTGAACTCCTCTCTGGCTGCCTACCTGACATCACTACGTCGGTATAAAAAACCCTTGGGCACCACCTCTCACCCTAATCTAGTGAACGGGAAACTCTCCCAGTTACTGTCACAAAAGACAGTCCCAGGGGGGCTCCATCCGTGTCTGTTCCATTCTCCTGGGGACAACAGGGATCTGGGAAGAGGAGAGAAAATCAGACTCAGGTCATTTCTGTGTGATTCTTGGAATGTTAGTTGGAAGTAAATGAGAGAATTCCAGGTGAGTTCACTTGAGGACGGGAGGAAAGAATCGCACTTTGGTTTGCAGGTCTGCACCATCTGATCCCAGCCAATTCCCTTTTCCTCTCCTGGGTTCCTGGCAGGTGCCTGGGACTGTGCTGCACACGTGGAAAATGAAATCCACCTGGGGTTCTTACAAAAGGGAGGAGACAGCAGAAGTGCTGGGTGCCAGAGGAAAGACTAACACCCACACATCTGACTCCTTATCAGGAGGATTTTGTTCAACGAGTGTGCCTCAAGAAACTGACAAAAACAATTCACCTTTCATTTCTGCATCAAAATAAACAACACCTTGTACCAGCATTTTGGGATGAGTTAAGCTAAGCAGATCCTGTAATATCCTAAGAGCACTGTGACATTATCATATATAACTACATATGTAACTACAGAGTTAAGACAGGGACAGTACAAACAGTGTGTGGTTATCAAAGCCTTGAAGAATATTCACTTATACAAAGTCTGCTAGTTTAGAGCATGAGAGTTTGTTATGGATATTAACAATGAACATCTATTAACCATGATTTTTCCTCCCTGTTTTTGTTTGGTTTGGGTTTTTAGTGACTTCTTTTACTCTGAGCCTCTGCATTGTGATTCAAATGCGCATTAATTCTAAACTTTCAGAAACTAGTGCTCATGAGAGTAAAATGAAAAGCACTGCTACAAAGAGGCTTAACTGTAAAATTTCTAGCACATTTTATACAGGATTTTTTCACTCCAGTATACAAAAATATTTCCTTTGTGCTGGACAGAGATTGCTTTTTCTGAAAGGAAAATGCATACAAACAATTGATTTCCAATCTCAAGAAGGAAAGCTGACCGGAGAATGTGAAATCTTCCAAAATTAAACTCTTTAAAACCTTAATCTTAAAAGATTAAGAGAACAAAGTTTTAAGAGAATGATGTTTAAGCATGAGGATTTCATAATTTGCCCTTTTAGCATAATTACCTGTATTTCAATGCAAATTCAACTTTGTACTAACAAAGCTAAAGGAGACCTTTTGCCATTTTATTTTATCAGAGAGGAGAAGGAAAGTGGGAAGGAATCCCAAGCCTTTCAAAGGATCACTTCACACACAAAAAACAACATTTGACCTCACAGTGGAACCTGCAAGCTAAAATTCTAATGAAAATCTACTCCCAGTATTTCTTTACAGATAGGCAGCAACTTTTTGATGCCTCAAGAAGTTGTGGCCCCTGTGAGTCTCAACTTCAGAGAGAAGCTAAAAATGTTTTCCAGGCCTTCATGCCATGTTCCCTAATCTAAATCTTACTGAGTTTGAGGCTGGCGATGCAGCTCTGTGGCTCTGCAGTGACGTGCTCACCTGCAGTGGCGATGCACCATGGGATGCCAACCTAAAGACAAGCAAAGAGAACAGGGGCGGGCCAGCGCTGCACTGTGGGCCGCAGTTCCAAGCAAACGAAAGGAACGTGCACTCCACAAAGCCCAGGAAAAAGGGGTACATTAAGGAACTACGGTGTTCACAGGCCCAAGTCACTTCGAATCTATGGGTCCCTAATCAAGTTGTTTTCAACGCAGACACATCATATGTGCAGAGAAGCACTAGTAAGAATGATGAATGTTTCACAAATCTGAGGATCCACCATTTCCTTTAAGTGAAATAAAAGCCATATGATTTTTTTAAAGAGCAAAATGGCAAAATTTTGTTCTTAGACTCTGGAGTAACTATTCAAGAACAGACTTTCTAAGGACCCAGAAAACTAAACTGAATGAAATAAAGAATTTCTTCCTGTTGTCTAATTAACTAGACTAAATCCCATGAAGTCCAGTACCTTTAAGTTCCTCACACTCTTTCAGGAAAAGAAACTGCAGCACAGAAAAACCACGATGGCCAAAAATGAAGTGTCTGCCCTTCAGACCCAAGAGATTCTCCAGCGCTAGTATCTGTTGAGTTTAACAGCCTGAGAATTTAACTGCCTTTGTGTACCACGAGCAGACCCTGCACAGCCCGCCCTGGCACTTCAAACCCAGAGGTCCACACGTGATGCCGCCTGAGGGCACACGGGGTCCTCTGCCGCCAGCATCCATGGACTTCTGCACAGCAAACCACAACCTGAGACGCTCTGCTCTCAGCACGTGAATGACCGAGTGAAAACTTGTGCAATGAGAACCAAGCAGCTGGACGTCTCTGTGCGGCGTCTGGTCTACGGACCCATTTTGTAAAACGTGTGAAAAGGTTTTCTTGCCTTTGGAAAGTCTTAAGTCTGGGAGATTACTAAAAAAAAGCACATCTGGCTATTCTTTTCTTGAAAATAAGAAAAATGAATATAAGAGAGAATAAAAGGATAAGTATTCAATAAATGTCTCCAGTATTGAAGACAGATGAATCTTCAAAACAGGAAAATGTTTATAGGTAGACAAGAGGATTGCAACTAAGCAACTTAATGGGACCCTTGTCTCAAAATTTGAAAAGAGTTAGGGATACAGCTCAGGGTGAAGGCCCTGGATTCAATCCTCAGTACTGGGGAAAAGAAAAGAAAAAAGAAAGCAATGAGAAAAGAAAAGGAAAAAGACTGAGAAACAGAGATGTCTGTTCTAACCTGATACGTATGAACAATGTATTTTACACACACAGAAGCACAGGAATAACAACCTCCCACCCAGTCAACACCCACAGTCAGACAGAGGTCAGGGATAATACCTATGACACAGGGAAAATAAACCCAACCCCCAACCTGCTAGAGGTCAGATAGCTGAGTTCCTCTTCCCCAAAATCAAAGAATGAATTCTAAGAAACAACAGAATTTAAGAATAGGAAAAATGTGGGATGGGATTTAGCTCAGTGGTTCTGGCATCTGCCTGGCAAGTGCAAGGTGCTGAGTTTGATCCCCGGTACCACGTATCACAATGCTGGGTGTGGTGGCTCACACTTGCAATCCCAGCACTCGGGAGGCAGAGGCAGGAGGATTGCTGTGAGTTCGAGGCTAGCCCAGGCTACATAGTGAGTTTAGGGCCAGGTTGAACTACAAAACAAGACCCTGTCTCAAAAAACTAAAAAATAAACTGGAGACAGGATAAAGAAGATGTGGTTTTTCCACAGAATGCCATAAAGAATGACAAGTTTGAGTCATTCATATGCAAATGGACGTAACTTCAGGACATACTCATAAGTGAAATAAATAAGTCACAGATGTGTAATTATTGTATCTTTTCTCTGATATGAGAAACTGAAAATGTAAATAAGTTCTAAAACGTATATTAGATATTGTACAATAGAAACTATTCAAAGGGAAATGGAGTAGGGTTAAGTAATGAGGGGAAAGAAAAAATTGTGACGGCTATAAAAATGGAAATAAAGCTGATGTATATGGGAGTGGGTAGGGAAATGGGAAAAAATGAGAATCGAGTCATGTCATATACTGGTACAAATTGTCAATGTTGTGTGTGATCATGATAGATAGATATATATATAATGTACCTATTTAACAATAAATAAAAGGAAATAAAAAGAAAATTGTGAGACAGATGGCTCCTGAGACAGCAGAGGACCCAAAGGTGGGCTGCCCACTTCTCAAAGGAAGGTTTATAGAGCACAGTCACGAGGTGGGTACAAAATCACAAAGCGGGTTTGATGTGACTCAAAACTATGATCAACCAATAAGATTACACGGATAGCCACTTAGGTAATACTGATCCAAGGGGAAGCAAGTCATATGGCAAGTGTTCATGAAAACATAAGGGCTCTTTTAGGAGGGCTATCTCAACTTTACTGGACCAGGTAATACCAAGTATAGTATAATCTTCAGTTTATTGCTTATCCCATGGCCAGGTATGCAAGCCTGGCCAATCTGTCCTTATCCTGAGGCCCAGCCTTTGACAGAGGCATCTCCAGCTACTGTTCTGACGTGTTCCTATCCTCTGCAGATTCCCCTGAAGATCCAGTGCTGTCCAACTGCCTGTAATATTCTGACGTAACTTAAGTGTCTACAGTAGCTATACCTACTCATCTACCATTCACCTGTTCCACCTGCCTTCCCAAACCCAAAGGCACCATCACCTGTGGTCTGTTTAACATTCTCGTATTACTTTTGTGTCCCTGTGTGATTTCATTACACATGTACACATTCTCAAACTATAAAGATTTCAGCCAGATTTGGTGGTTCCTGAGACTCTGAAGCAGGAAGATCAAGAGTTAAAGCCAGCGGAGGCTACGCAAGTTCATGGCCACTACACAGCGAGGGTCTGCCTCCAAAAAGAATCTTACCCTTGTTACAGGAAGGGATTCATTTATGTGCAATGCTACCTGCCATTCAACTATTAAAAACATTCAGCCACTCTCCTGTCCGTGAACTCTGGTTTTCACCTTATTAAGTGTCCCTAGGACACACATCCAAAATGTCAACAAGTCCAAGTACCAATTCACCCATTAGTAGGTCGAAATCAAGAATTTCAATTAACAGCATAGGGTGTACAAGGAAAGGACTTGAACTTTCGTATCTATTCCTGTATGTTTACTGTAGACTTATCTCTTACTATGAGTCCAATAAAAAGTCTTAAAGTCACCCCTCTATGTAAATGTTCCCTAAAAAGTGACCTATCCAATTTGATGGACTATAGATGCTCCAATCCATAAGAATACCAAACTAGCTTTCTAAGCAGCTAGAACATTTACCTTCCTCTGGTTGAGGACAAAGCCTCCTTTCTGGATCCACTTCCTCAGGCTTGGTAAGACAGGCTTGATATTATTTCAGTAATCTTGTGGATGTACACAGGCTTCCAGTAGGCTGTGCATTTGCACTTTTACAGTTGCTGAGAAGGCTGAGCACTCCTTGCTGGCCCCACTCCTCTTCCTCAGTGTCCTTTGCCGAACTTCCAGGCACAGTGTCAATCGTCATGTGTTCATTCTCGGGGAATATACGCACACACACCTATCCTCAGGCAGCACTTTCAAGTATTTTCTGCTAGTTTGTGGTTATTTTACTTATGGTAACTTTTAATGAGTAGATGCTCTTCAGTTTAATTTGCAAAAATGTATTAATCTTTTATGAGATGCATTTTGTGCTTTAAGAAATTTTTCACTTGGTCAAAATCATAAAAGTTTCATTTTCTTCTTCCAAGCTTATTAAAAGCCTACCCTTCCTTAGTGATCTGCAACGCATCTCTGTTGTATCTTGGTCTCTTCCCTCAGGTGGGTCTGTCGGCCCATCTGTCTATCCCAAAAGAGCAGTAAGTATACTACTAGCAAATCTCCACATTATCCAAATAAGGCTCCAAGTGCTGACAAGCCTAGACCATTTTCTTCTACTTTGGAAGTTGGCTATTTAGAGTCCCCCTTTTTGCTCAAGTCCTTCACAAAATCAATGCTAAGAATTGAAGTGTGATTATACTGAATTTGTACATCATTTATAAGAATTAACTTTTTGGGGCTCGGGATTTAGCTCAGTGGTTCCAGCGCCTGAAGCTCAAGGTCCCTAGTTTGATGCCCAGTAATCACATACAACAATGCCACATATGGAGACTCACACCCACCAGCAATCAGTACCACATACCATAGTGCGCAGTGGCTCATGCCTACCATCCCAGTAATGGAGAGGCAGAGGCAGGAGGATTGCTCTGAGTTTGAGACTTGCCTGGTCAACATAGTAAGCTTAGGGCCAGCCTGAACTACAGAGACCATATCTCAAAAAAAAAAAAAAAAAAAAAAAAAGATTTACTTTTTGTTACTAAATCTTTCTGTTCAAGAGCATATGTATCTGCATTTTCTTATGTAACTCTCCTTCTTTTGTAACAGTTTCATAACTTTCCCATTCATATTACATATATTCCTAGATTTATTTTTGTTCTAGAATAAATGCATCTCCCTGAATATCTTTTGTCTACTGCTAATATAAAGGCAACTACTTTTAATATGAGTCTAACATATCATCATTTTGTGATTTAAAAAAAAATTCTGGGGCCAGGGATTTAGCTCAGTGATTCCAGTGCCTGTCTTGCAAGTGCAAGGGCCCGGGTTTGATGCCCAGTAACCACATACAACAATACTGGGCATGGAGACTCACGCCCACTGGCAATCAGTAGCACATATTACAGTGCCAGGCATGGTGACTCACTCCTGTGATCCCAGCACTCGGGAGGCAGAGGCAGGACGACTGCTGTGAGTTTCAGGCTGAGCTCAGGGCCAGCCTGAACTACAAAGTGAAACCCTGTCTCAAAAAAAAAAAAATCTGTTGATTCTTTTAGCTTTTTGATAAAGATATTTATACCACCTGAGAAAGACAGTCTTATTTTTCCAGGCTTTACTCATCTATCTCTCTCTAAAAATGACTTCAGGACAACACTGGACAGAGGTAGTAATGGGGACTCTGCTTTCTAGTTTTTAGTTTTAGGAATGGCTCCTGACACTTTATGATTAAGAAATGGATTTTTCATAGTGCCAAGGATGTCCTTTCTACCCCTATTTTATGGACAGCATTTTCCATGACTTAATGAATTTGACCATTTTTCAAATGCTATTTCTCAATTTACTGAAGTGCTTATATTTCATTTTAATCACACATTAAACAATATTTTCTTTTCTTTTTTTTTTTTTGAGACAAGGTCTTGCTTTGTGGTTCAGGCTGGCTCTGAGCTCACTATGTAACCCAGCTAAGTCTCAAATTCACAACAATCCTCCTGCCTCCCAAGTGCTGGGATTACAAGCGTTAGCCATCATGCCTAGCACTCTGGTATGTGGTATTGATTGCTGGTGGGCGTGAGTTACCATGCCAGGCACTGTTGTATGTGGCTACCCGGGATGAACCAGGGACCTTGTGCTTGCAAGGCAGGTGCTGGAACCACTGAGCTAAATCCCCAGTCCCAAACAATATCTTCAAACAGAACCTACCTTCACATTCCTAGGGAAACCCCATAGGTCCTTCTTGACAACCACTGGATTTCACCTATGTTCCCAGTGAGACTGGTTCCTCCTCTGCCTTTCTTCCCTTATTGTTGTCAGCCATAAGCATGAAGGTTATGCTAGTCTGAGATGAGTCTAGGAGTAAATGCTCACTGTACTGATCTGTGGGAAAAACTTGTATGAGACAACTTTACTGCTCTGTTCTTTTCAGGTTCAATAAAACACCCAAAACGTATATCTCTAACACCTAAAAATGTTCCAGCCTAGGACTTACTTTACTGACATAAAGTTTTCTCACTGCATCTTCTCATTATCTTTAGAACCTCTACAGCATTGATAACCATGACTTTTAAGCGTCTATTAAACACATTTTACTTCCAAGTCCTGCACCTGCCCTAGTATCTGTCCTATTTTATTTGTCTCCTGTGACTAACTTCTGACACTTGTATTATACCTATGCCAAACTTTCTTAGATTTCAACTTTATACTTTTTAAAATAACTTTTTAAAGTAATATATAACTTTATTGTCAGTGTTTTTTCTCTTGCTAACAGATGAATTTAATGTTTTCAATTTCCCTCAAATAACACTTTACTCAAACTTCAAATATTTAGATATATTAATTTTATAATCAGCCTCAGAACTCTTCTTTGTATTCTCTTCAAATTTACAGATACTGTACATGGTTTGAAATCCCTGCACATGACTATTTTGTATCTCACCTGCATTATAACAGAACAGGGTTGATGTACATCAGCTTTCTGAAGTTCAAGACGTAGGGCAGAATGTGATACACTTTTGTAAAGGCTGTGTATGTTGTGATAAGAATATTTACTCTCTAATTTGGAGCTAAGAGTCTTTCACACCAGACTTGATAATTATGTTGTTCAAACCATTTTTATTAACTTTTGTGGTCTTGACCTCATGATAAATTGAGAGACATGGACTAACATTTATCCACAATGATAATCTTGCTAGTGGTAACAAATTTGCCAATTTATTTGTAACATTTAATTGGTATACTTTAAGACTTGTTTATAAGTACACAATGATTTAGAAGACAAATGTCTCCTAAAAATATGAACCTTTTATCATATGCTGCAATTCTCTTTCTCTCAAATAGTACTTTCTATCTTAAATTTTATCTGATACCAATACTGACGTGACCTTTTCATTTGGTTAGTGCTCTGGTTAAAAAAAAAAAAAAGGCTATATCAGATGCCCTTTACAATACACAACCAATTTTAACAGAAGTTGAATCAGTGGGCATTATTGGTAATTATTATACTTATTTAACAGTTCACTACTGCTTCCTTTTTTCTATATTTTTTAATGATTAGATAAACTTCTGAGTTTTGTTTTTGCTACTACTCCTTCCACTTGTCTATTTATTTGAAAGTTGTATGCTTCACCCTTAGTGCATGAATTTACCAAGAATAAATCTGCCCTCAGTGAAAAACCTTAAACTTCCCCCAAACAACACTAAGGGTTAAAAGGCATTAAGCCTCTGAGAGAAAATTAAAAAGTCGGGCCAGGGGATTTGGCTCAGTGGTTCCGGCGCCTGTCTTGCAAGCGCAAGGAGCTGGGTTTGATCCCCGGTAACTAAATACAATACTGAGTGTGGAGACTCACGCCCAGCAGCAATCAATACCACACACCATAGTGCTGGGCACAGTGGCTCATGCCTGTAATCCCAGCACTCGGGAGGCAGAGGCAGGAGGATTGCTGTGATGTGAGTTGGAGGCTGAGCTCAGGGCCAGCCTGAACCACAAAGCGAGACCCTGTCTCAAAAAACCTAAAAAAAGAAAATGAAAAAGTCCTGGGTCGAGTATGAAGCAAGTTGCCCAAATCAGAAAAACTGTATCAAACTAAAGACAGACCAGCTTTTACTTCCATGTTAAGAAACATGCAG
>PVIR01028767.1:0-21668 GCA_004026965.1 Petromus typicus | reverse complement strand
TGGCTTAATTCTGTGTAAAACGGTCTCGTATTACCCGCGCCCAAATCAGATCTGACACCACCGTCCTGATTCACACCTTGGAGAAATGTGGAGCAAGACAGAGAGGCGAACTGAGATCCAAAGAGAAAAAGGACGACGTTGCTGGGATATTTATATAGATAAGCATTTTCAGTCCCATTCTAAATCAATGATATGCTGGGCGAAAACCCAGACGTACTATCCAAGAAGAATATCTCAAAACAGACCTGTTATGACTAAGACCAATTACAAATACACCAAAGAGTGTCCATTATTTGCTAAATTACAATTTAAAAGTATCTTATTGATATCGTATGGGTGGAAATAGCTTGATAAATCCTCCCCCCCCAAAAAAAAGATGCAGTAACAGTATATTTGAAGACATCTTTTGCCATTAAATGCTTGCATTTTCATTTGTTTTATTTCTTACTCATAAATTTCAGTAAACACACACACCAATGTTAACCTTGCTGAAACCGCCCTTTTTTTAAAGTTTAAAATATCTGAAACTTGGTAAAGATTTTTCACTTAAGCTTTTGAGGAGAAACCTTGAGAAGAAACATTTTAATTTTAAAGTAATAATTTAAAGTAATCCTACAGGCAGCTGTCAAAACGTTTCAGGACCCATTTATGAGTTCTCAAATTTTTCAAGTCATCTTTAAAAATGTATATAATACAGTGCTATATCTGTTGTGGTTGCTCTTTAAGTACTCACTGAATTCATTTAGGAAATTTCCAGAGATGTGCTAAAAATTTTTTAATGAGAAAATCTAGTAAGATATTTCAGTATGGGGCAACTTATACAATTTCTCAGGGTCATTTGAAATATCAGGGTACCATGACTGTAAAAATTTTAAGTGACATGAATATAATCAATCCTACAGTATTCTGACTTGTATTTAATGAATCTCTTCTTCATTGTTTTAAAAAGCATATTGAACTTTATCTTTAAATGCCAAATCATTTAATTTGGAAGAACAGAAGAGACAGAGGCAAAGAAGAAATGACACAATACATATAAGAATAATAGTATCAACATATGAATACTCTCATTAACTAGTATTTGTCAAATGAATAACCACTGGTATTTGACATTATCTAATACCTAAAAAGAGATAAAGAAATTCAAAATGCCCAAGAATGGAGATGAGATCTGACTTAAATCATTACAATTTATAAGAGACCTATAAGGTATTGTCTGTTGCCTAGAAAGCTCTGTAAGTCTTTCCTGGATGAATATTATTCTGAATAAAACTTAGAAAAGACTCAGCCTTTTATGTAAAAAGATTATTAGTACAGTATCTGTTTTGGTACAATAATATTTAATATGATGTCACCATGTGCCAAACCTGTTACACAAACCTCATATGATTTACCTCATTTAATCATAAAAACAAACTTACTAGGAAAATATTATTGGTATTATTCTCAGTCTAGGCACAAGATAATTTAATTGCCTTTGCCAAAGTTCCACAGATGAAAAATCTTGTACACAACGTATTCACAGCTTGTGACTCCCAATCTCACACAGGCGTAGAGAGATGTTCTGAAGAGTCATAGAGAAGTTGTTTGTTCATTTAGCAAAGAAGTCAACTAGTCACGTGGAATGAGGATTGGTGCAGATGTAAGCAGCCAAAAGGATGGCGTCTTCCAAGATATGGAGGCCAAGAAGACTAAGTTCCCTGCAGGATAAAGCATCACATTGATTTGACCCTCGTGAGCAACCAATCAGGGACAGCGAGGAAGGAAGGTAACCAGGTAGAAGAGGAGGCTGGTCACTACCAACTATCACTAGTCCAGTGCTAGGCAAGAGAGTTTCCAAAGAGCAGCAAGCACTCCTGCGGTGGTACTAAGAGGACTGGACAAAAATGAGATAGCTGCACCCTGCTGAATGCTGATGGATCTCTAGGGAGCTTATCTGTATCACACTTGTTTTGAAATTGGCTACCTCAGTATTTCATTGCTTTCAAGAAACAATAAAGTGTCTACCAGATGTTTGAAGTCACAAAACTGAAGCACTTTGACCACAAGGTTATCATTATGTTAGTACAGCACGCTGTTATTGTTTACCTGTGCTTCATCTTAGCATGATCCACTGTGAGTAGACATTTTCAGGGAAACCTTATTAAATTAATCATGTGGTCAACAGATCTTCTTGAAATAACCCTTAAGGCATCTAAGGCAGTGAGAATAGTAGTGTCTTCCAACTAAAAACAGCAAGGGAGATTTTCAACAAATCAGCATCTTCATTAATATTGAAAGAAGAAAGAAAAAATTATCATTTTAGCCTGCTTTGCACAGAAAGGCTACAATTATAGTAAGCTTAAAATATGTTTTTTCAAACTTTCAATGTAAGTTTCAGAAACACGTTGAGACCTCTGGCTGTGTTCATGGAAGAGTGGGAGCAGAGGAATTAATGAGCTTCAGCAAGTCTGTGTTCTCTATTGCCCAGCCTTTGTTATGATCAAGAAATACTTTATTTTGGATAGCAAGCATTTCTACTTCAACTCCAGGATTTTTAAATATAGGATTCTGGAATTTAGTGCAAATCACAGAAATTCCATTCTTTGCCAGAAGATAAGCAAGGATTATACATATTCACAACAAAACTCCATGTTTGAGACAGGAAACATATGTTATATAAAAATAACAAAACATATACTATATTTAAGTTAGTAACAGTGAAAAAGAGTATTGTACAAATAAAAGTCATAGGTAAAATGAAGTGTAACTGTATCTTTGAAATAAACAGGCTTTGGTACTAACATGGTAAAAAGATATGAAATAATTTCAAATTAAACTCTATATTTTTCTATTCCAAAGTACTTTGCAGCATTCTCTGATGGCTGGGAAGGTGAATGGAAAATATACTGTGGTTTGTGGACATGAAAGGAAAAAGAATGCCTTGCTCATTATGATAATGAGATGCTAAATACTCTGAGTAAGAACTTGAGGCTCTATTAAGATGGACTTAATGTATTGCTATATTGTAAGAAAGAAAAACATATACTCATCTAAACAGGATACGAGATTTATGTCTGATGTTGCCCAACTGCTTACTAAGTGTCTGTGATTACAGATGAGGTCTATTGCTTTGCCACAATCCATGGAAAGCTCTTTTACATTTGTCAGTAATAAAGACAATAAATGTATTAAAGTTATTTTTTATCATGAGATCACTGGATTTCCATGAAGTCTGAGTTACCCTCAAGTGCTGGAGTTCGGTTCTACTACGTCTCAGCTATGAAAACGTGATGTCTTCATGTGTCCTCAATCAGAAGTTTCTGCTTCCTTGTCCATGTCTGACAGTGAGAAAAGAAGATTCCAGAAGAAAGATAAATATAAGATGGAATTGTTCTCAGGCATGAGGTCAACCATAGCAGCAGCTGATAAAGAATGAAAACCTTGTCTGTGGAAGGGCTAAGTGAAGGGCATGAGGGCCAAGACCGAATCTTTGGAACAGAGGGAACCTTGGCCTCCCAGGAACCCTATAAGCTGTTCTTAACGTCCTTACTACATCCTCAACCTCTGTGCTCACATGGAATCAAGCATCACCCGAAACACTGCTCACCTGACTGCCAAAAACTCTCAGGCAACCTCACACATGACTAGAGGGCCATCCCAGCTGACACCGAGTGGCCAGTTTCCAAGGGTATTCAGCACCTCAACATCAACTTTCATCTTTCCCTCTTATTTTCTGCAGTTACCTTCGTATTTTCACCCTCCCTTGCATTTTGTATCCTCCTGACCACAAGTGGACAAACTGTTTCACTCTTTGTCCCACAGAAAGTAAAGTTAACCAGACTGGCTTTCCTGCTATCAATCACAAGATTATGCATGATGACAGTAATCTTTTTCTTCTTGCTTTGTGGCTCAGGGGTCCTACCATGCCTTCACTCTACCCAGATCTACTGCCTTCCCACTTCTGACCTTTTCTCATTTTGATTATCCCATCCCATCTTCTCTCTCCCTCTCCTTCCTTTTCTCCCCAAGCACCTTTCCAATAATTAAAAAAATAAATAAACCAAGCAAATTGAATTCAAAAGTAAACTACCTTAAGTCCACAGTCAACTTCAGTGATAGACTGTCCAACACAGCATTTCCCAACAGTTTCGTCTCTGTTCCTTCCATTACCTTCTACCTATTGCTCAGGACATTCTAGTCTGTGTTGTTTTGCCTCTTTGTCATTATGATCAATAGACATTATTTTGTCTTATTCTGTTTGACTCTCAGCAGCCTTTGACCCTATGACCATTCCCTTCACTTCAAAATTCCCCCTTTGACTTCCATCAAGCTACCTTGCCCAGAGATTGATAGCTGCTTCTTCTAATTTGTGTTTTCTAGATCCATGTCTCATTAACTTACTTTTAAAATTCAGAGAGACTCAGAGTTTTCTTCAGGGACGTTTTCTACTGCTTGCTTTTGTCACTTGGAAGTCTCATCCATAGCCAGTGATTTACAGTACTTACATCTGTGCATCTGATTTCCTGATCTGTCCCTCTAGCCATTCACTCTTCTGCATGCTGGCCAGATATCCAACGACCTAGCAGACCCCTGGTGGCTATATGATGCATATAAATTGAATGTTTCCTCTCTCAGCATTTGCCCTCTCGACTTACTACCTCCTCTTCTCTCAGTGGTTCATGGAAGAAACCTGAAAGACTATCTTAACCTCATCTCTCCCTCACCCCTGAAATATAAACTCCATAAGGTACTTTCCCAGATTACACCTTGTAGGGGCTTCAATTTCTCTCTAGACTCACTGACATTGTTTTCTTGGCTAAGCCAAAGTCTGATACTCAAATTCCAACAATGGAATTTCTGGTTTTCTGACATTTCTTTGGCCCATTCTCCAGATCATTCTTCACAATTAAGTTGAAATGATTTTTTAAAACCAGTAGTCTCATCCTGTCCCTCTTCTGGAACTTCACTGGTTTCCTTAGGCAAAAATACAGCTTGGAGTTTTTTAGCAAGATGTACAAGAGCCTCTCATTCTGACCTTTGTCACACCCTTACCATTCTGGCCCTTGTGTGGCACCTGCATCTCGCCATACATGCTCCTGTCATACACGGAAGCTCTCAGGTTTTGGGGGAGTTTTTTTTTTATTCAAATCTTTAGAACATTATGAATACACATCATCATCACATGCAACATTGCGAATTTGTACCAGAATATGACACAACTTGATTCTCATTTTTTCCCCTTCCTTCACCCATCCTGCAACCCCTTCACCCACTATTGAAGCTCTCGGTTTTGAAAGACGCCACCATCGCTTTACCACCGGGTCTCAGCCTTGTTGTTTCTTCTTCCCAAAACATCCCTTCACAGCACACTCTTTCTCCGTTCACCCACTAGTTCCTTATTATACACAGAGACACAGAAGTAGAGACATAGACATTCATCTTGTTAGGAACACATATTAATCTATAGCAGTTTCCAATACCCTTCACATACATTGCTTTTCACAAGCACCTTAAAAATGCTCATAAAAATATTTACTACTTAGCTATACTCATTAGGATCACACATAAAGATATAGATGACATCTACCCTCTTCCCCACTCTATTCCCATCATCCAACATGGTGTCTGGAACATAGCTGTTCTTCAAAAGCATTTGCTAAATGAAACGATTTTATTATATATTTTATTTATTCATTTTGGAAACTGCTAGTTGAAATGTACTATCCTCAGTGTGAAGAATATCAACAACTTGAGTCTTAGCACTTAAGTTTTGGAAAGGTCCTTAACAATGTCAGTGTTACAATAAATGACGTGGGATATGGCTGTTTTTTGAAGTGCTATTTAAGTTCAGCAAAGTCAAACATCACTTCCAACTGGAGGGAAACAGGACAGTCTGAAAGGATAAAAATTTGTATAGAAATTGAGATTTGAGTCTCCAAATAAATATTCAGTCACATGTAATAAAGTAGCAACACGAGAAAACAGATGTTCAGGGAAGACTGACTGGGTAGTTTTTATGACAACATGTGATATGTGCAAGAAAGGAGAACACAGGGTGGTGTAGTCTGCCCACTTAAAAAGACCAAAACAGCCCAAGGATGTAGCTCAGTGGCACCTCACCTGCCTGGTAAGCGCAAAGTCCTGAGTTCAATCAACAGTACCAGGAAAAATGAAAATGAGAATTAAAAGACCATACTGTATTCACCAACCAAAAGAGAGCCAAATGAGCTTTCTGGAAAGAAATGTCTATCAGAGCTTTTTAAAAAGATGGTCCTGACAGCGGTGATCTGCTGCAAAGAGGCAGGAAGACTTCCTAGGCAAGGAGACACAAAGGAGAGGGACTCTTAGTTTGCAAGTGACTTCAGGAAAGATAAATCTCTGAGAAAGTACATTTCAGGAAAGAAACTCATATCAAGTTCAACACACAGTTTACTCCAGAGCAAAAATCAGAAGATTTTCATTTCAGATCAAACTTCTGGTTGTTCAGAATAAATAAAGATGCAGTTATTTTCTAATGAAAATTTATTGGTACACAACTCAAGGCACCAAGCTAAGAGTGAAAAATACAAATGAAATTTTAGAAGAAAATAAAAAGTGACATTTTTAAAACCTCAAAGACAAGATGGAGACAGGCTGCCTCTCTGAGCAGTATATTTCGTCCCTCTAAAATACGCAGTGACCTCTAGAATTCCTAAGAGGAGAGGTTGGATCTATTTTAAACCGGCATCTTCTTCTTAGCCTTTGAGCACAATGTCAGAGCTCATCAGGTACTCAAGTACTCATCAAGTACTTCTGTAGTGATGACAACAATCGAACCCAAGCCACAACTAAGCCCAGAAGGAATGGGAGAAAAAAATAAAGTTACTACTTTAACAAGACACTTGTTAAAAGCAACATTAAAGAAAGTGGTGCCGATTCCATGAAGAGCTCATTTAACTCATTGGCTACTGCTTTATTTTTCCAGACACAAAATATCCTCTGAATACAAATGAGTTAACTACGATGAAGATGTTTTGACCCTACTTTCCTATTGACTTTGACTTCCTTGAGCAAAAGTAAAACTTGTTCACTTTGGAAAACTCCACCCACTGTGATAGGAGGTACAAATGTGCAGCAACAAAGAAGGTTCATCTTTTATATCTTTGGAAACATTTTCATTAGGGTTGAGAACAGGAAGGTATGAACCAGTAGGTATGAGCAGGAGGTATGAACCAGATGCTCAAGTAGAAGAGAAAGGGAGATGGTGTAAGAAGATTTGAGGAACAAAACTGTAAATAAATAAGGCAAATACATGTTTTGGGGGTCAACGAGAAAAATATAGATAGTATAAAATGGAATGTGCGTGATACCTATGAGAACCTTGATTCCATGTGTGGAGGACAGAGTGGGAAGAATACAAGGATGGTGTGTGTTAAGAAATCAGTAGCAAATCATCCTGTCTTTTAGAAAATAATGAGCTAGGACAGGATGGTTCTGAGCTCCAGAATTCTGTGATAACAGCCTAACATGCTTTCATTAAGTGATTGGTTATAAGGAATGCACCTCACAAGAGAAGGATGTAATGCAATTGTTCTCTGATCCTGCACTTTGATGAAAGAAAGCACTCAATTTTACCAGAAATCCCAACATTTATGGCAATATTACTATACCACCTTAGTGTGTAGTTTTTATTCTTAATACCTGCTTCATATCTTCTTCTTCTTGTTCAGCTTTTTTTTTTTTCAGTACCGGGGATCTAACTCACAACCTTGTGTTTGCAATGCAGTGTAGTGCTATGGAGCTAAATCTCTGGCCCCATATTTTTATTCTTATTGTGAAATTTCACCTTCCCTTCCCCTCCTCTGCATGACCTTTCTTACTGCTCCAAACTCTTGCCCACAGTCAATATACTATTCTTCTTCTGAAATTGAAACCAGGCCCTGACACTTATTTCCAATATACAAGCAGTCCTCCCACAAACCAGTCCATTAGTTTCCAGCACCCATGATGCTGGGCCTGGCTTTTGCTCTGAAGGATGCAGAGCTACTCTGAAATGCTAACCATGTTCTTCAACACTCTGGACCATCCCCACTCCCTTCCCCATGGACTTCACCCGAAGCTGTGTGCTTTCTCCCTGCTTCATCCTCTTCTCCTACTTCACCTTGTCCTAGACAGCTTCCTCCAGTCAAATATTTCCCTTCCATAGACTAAGACCACTGTTTCCAAGGTCACTGCTTACTTTCTTGCAGTAAAGTCAAAGGGATGTGGCTCTACTTTTAAGTACTTGACCTTTCTATGGTTTCTGATACGCTGAATGGCTCTCCAGTTGTGGAAAACTTTCTTGTCTTGCCTTCCATAGCAACACACACATTTTATACTCTGTGTTCCTTCTCAGTAGACTTTGTGATCCCACCATCTTGGTTAAAACTCTACACAGATGGGTGTTGTACAGCTTTATCCCGGACTCCTCTCTTAATTATATTGTCTCCCTAGGTTATCTTCTGTGCAGTGCTATTATTACTTCTTCCTCCAGCTCATCTGCAAGCACCACCCCACTGGACGTGTTGCCCCAATTCATCAGAACACAGTACCTCATGACAAATGTAGAGCCTCCTGTCATCTGTGAGTCCATAGTTGAAATTTAACTTCATAATTCTTTGCTGTTACTCTTTTTATTCCATTTTCCCCATTTCATTGCCTTATTTTTTTACATTTCTCCAGGATTAGACATAAGCAGACCATAGGTTCCTATATATCATAGGACACTCATGTACACTCATAGAGAAAGAGAAAGAAATGCAGGGATGTTGCTCCAGGGCCATCACCTGACACAAGGAGGGGACAGATGACTGACGAGAGGATGTATTGCTTTCAGTTTTGGTGAGGAGTCCTTCACCGGCTGCTAACAGAAGTAAGTAGGAACTTGAACATGAGCAATAAATAGAAAGACTGTTTGGGTAAGACTGCCCTACAAAAACTGCATGGGTGGATTTGCGCCTGTGGTAGGATGGTCTGAACAATAAGACACTGGGCGGTATCAGCACTTTCTGCGGCCTGTGGGGCTATAGCTATTTTTGTTTCCATTTGGCCAAGTCTCTATTTATGTAGGAGGTTTGAGAAAATACACACTTCCTCACACAAATACACTTGAAAATAGGGGGCTATTTTCTGAAATCTGCCTGTTAGTGATGGTTTTACTAACCTACCCCAGATGGCCAGCCAGTGACATAGAAAGTGGAATTAAAATTTTCAACAATATGGTATGGTTTATAAGAAACAGTATGGTAATAGGATTAAATTAACTAATTTGGGCAAAGATGCCACTTTACTAATGAAAAGAAGAACCTTCAAATATTAAATTAGAGGATCAATAAATGTAGTCATTGAAGAGAAAATGTTTTTACTATCAGCAGCTTAATATTCAAATACAAAAATAGATAAGTTTGATTTTATAGGGAGATCACATATGGCCAAGAGTAATGCCAGTCAAATAGTCTGAACACTAAACATACTGAAATCTTAGAATTTACTTATGCATAAAAATGAACAGCTCTTATGAATAGATAAGGCCAAAGGATAAATATGGAGTTTCTCTGAAAATGAGGCTTGACTGGAAAATAATCATCCTTGAAAACTAGAGATCAGAAATGCCAGCCTCACTCATCCTGGACTCTCCTTACCTGCCTTACATGTTTTTGTTAGTTTGTTTGTTTGTTTGTTTCTAGTTTCAAGGCTTATTGTTTTCATATTAAGTCTTATTCTGAGGGAAACAAGGCTTTAGTCAAACACAAAAATGTTGATTTCAGTAAAAATAATAGGGCCCTTAGTTCCAACCAGACAAAAACGGAGAAGGTGTAGTGGTAGAGTATAAAGGAGAAGAAGAGGAAGGAGGAAGAAGGAAAGAAAAAAGAGAAGAGAAGGACAGTGAGGAGATGAAGAGGCAGACAGGGAAGGAGGAGGGGAGGAAAAGAAAGAAAGGAAGAAGAAGAGTAGGCAGAAAGAAGAAGAAGGAAGAGGAAAGAAGAAAAGGATGAAGAAGGAGAAGATAAGGAAGAGAAAGAAGATGGGGATAGGGAAAGGAAAAAGGAAAAGGAAGAGGAGAAGAAGAAAGAGGAAGAAACTGACCCTGAAAAGGGCAGGAGCCACAGGTGTAGCCTCTTGCCTACAAGACAGTGCCTGACATACATCCTAGAACAAAGCCATGAAGCTCCTCATGGAAATATAGCACAGGTCCCATCGCTCAGGAGCGACTCTTGGGGACCGTTCTCTGTGCTTCCCAAGCTGTATGTGAAGTTCCACGAATTGCATGATTACAGGTGTTGTGCTGTTCACCACGTGGGATCGGGAGCCAGGCCCAGGATGCCAGGTCTGAAACTCCCACACGGACTCAGACCTGCTGGTGCTGTCCCACTCCCCCCCACCAGAGCCCACGCAAGGAGCTGGGTTCTTAGGAGAAAGAAAAAGTAACTTCTGGAGGGAGAACTAAAACAGAAATTATATTTTCCAAAAATAATACTACATAGATAACTAAAAGGAGCAATTTCTAACTGCTCCCGGGTTGTGTTTCAAACAGTATGAACATATTTCCATAGAACACAAAGATATATTTGTATAACTCCATTAAAAGCGCCCCATTTTTTTCCTGCTGCTCATATTTTTATTTTCTAGATGTTTACCTTTCTCTTGAAACACACCCTTTTCCTCATGCATCAGAATATCTACCATCATATGGATGTGCCTGTGTATGATTCCTAGCCTGCATCTGTGTGTGTGTGTGTGTGTGTGTGTGTGTGTGTGTGTGTGTGTGAGTGATTGTGTTGCTGTTGCTCCTCTCAGCATTTCAGGCTCCCCTGGAGATGGCTTTCTCCCAGGACAACCAGTGTGTGCATCCCTAGACCTCCAGGACTAAACACTGAGGCAGGAACGATGGCAGCAGCACATCTGGAGCAGCTGTGTAGAAGCTGCAAAGAACTCAGACTGAAGTTTTAAAATGTGGCTCCACACTCATGGCCATCGATAACGAAAAGCATTAGAAGTGACCAACTAGCCCTCTGTTTATGATGCCATGTATAATGCACAGGGCTACTTAACTTTCTCCTTGTCTTTTTACTATGTGTTTTATGAGTCAATTACTGAGCTTGCAATGTTGTTGTAAAGGGCTGATAATAAAAATTGATTGCAGAGTGCTCAGAGAACCTCTCTTGATAACCACTCTGCAGAGAAAAATAGTTATTTACCCACCATCTTGTACAATGTTTCCTAATAGATGGTATATTCCAGAAAGAGTAAAATGTCATCTACAGTCAATTCCTGAATTTTTAAAAAGTGTACTTTAAGAACATTATCCCTTACTTCAGTGTTAAGATTTCTTTGAGATATTATTAGAATGGAGGTTATGAAAACAATGTGACTATGGGCAATCAATCTAATTAAACTTAAAGTTTCCAAATAATTGCCAGTGCAGAGAGAGAAATCTAATTGCTAATCTATAACAGACCACTGCCTACTACTGATTTGGGAAATTTATCCTTCATCACTATGAAGAATTCTATTCTTTCCGTAAAATATTTTCATGCTTTCTGTTATAGACCTATGTAATTGACCATTACAGTACATATGATTACATCACTCACTTGTACTTCCACATGTTAATCAATGTTAATTAATAGTATGTCTGACTAATGTGGTTTGTACGTAGGTCTTTGGACACTCATAGAAAAAGTAATTAAACCTTTTGATCAGGTCAAGAAAAAAAGAATTCTAAAGAATTTTCTTGAAAAGTCAACATTTAATAGATACACCATATGGGTTTTGATTTTAAAAAATAAAAGCCCAAGTTTAGTTCTTCCATTAATTTAGGTAAACCATAACCAAATCTTATAGCACTTTTGTATCTTTCTCTGCTGAAGGACTGTGATGATCAATTAGAGCTTCCTTCAGTCCATTGTGCAACAGTGAAGTTGATTAGAAGAATAGAGCTACAGTACAATAGAGATCGGTGTTTTCTGCTTTTCCTTTTAAGTCATGTTGTTCTTCAGCCCATAGGGTCTTCCCTGAAGATATCAAATAACAAACAACTTTCAATTGTATTGTTCAGGAGCTTGTTCTAGAACCAACTGGCTTTGAGCTACACAAATGTGCCACTCAGTTACTACTCTTTCTGCTATTGTCACTCTTGCATTTGTAGTCTGAATTATTGTTCTTTGCCCTATTCTACCCTACTTTCCTACCTATATCCTTGACTATTGCTTCTGGTCTGGGGACGTATTTTTTCTACACCTGTGTAATGCATTTAGCCCAACTTCCTGTGGGTGGCGCTCCTGCCTGAGTCTCCCCAGCCAGAAAGCAGTTATCCACTCTGCTTCTCCTCTGCCCATGGGCTCCAGGAACAGCTTTCCCGATTGGTGAAAGCCATAATATGGTATGGTTTGAAAGTCTTCAGGCCTGCCAGCCAAAAACTCCCCTGGCAGACTACCTGAGATTTCAGCCAAAGACTATTAGTGTTGTTCCTTAAAATAACTTTGTTTTTTGGAATCTGAACCTTTCTAGTCCCTACTCCCACCTTTTCTTACTGAAATAATTGTCTTCTGACATGACTACTGCAAATTCCAGGTTTCTTAATTGCGATAACAAAGCATAGTACTTGGTAAACCACTCTTTTGTGTATCATGTAATAAGTTTATCTCCTTTGTTTTCTATTTTAGTATCTAGAAAGAGAAAAGTATTTTGAAAAGTTGACCTCCTCACCACAGAGGGAAGATCAGACCCACGCAGAAGTGATACTGACGGGAGCAATGGCAGCTGTAATCGGCATGAAAAGATCTGAGCAAACACATGCGTTCAGTGTTAGGACTGAGTCTCACCAGAAAATTCTCTTGAAATCCAAGGACCTTTAGAGGTTCTGTTAAACCGTGAGGTTGCTCTTCCAACTTAGAGCTTCCTGAGCAAGATGGATCCAAAAAATGTTAAGGCTTTGGTGGCCTGAATGAATAAATAGCTCGTCAAAGTTACATTTAATGAGATAATTAAGCTCCTTACAACAGAAAAAACACTTTCTGGACAATGGAAGCCATGATGATGTAGGGCAAAGAAAGAGGACAAGAATCCAAAGACAGAGCACAATCCAGGTGAGAAAAACTGTTAGAGTTTGGGATTAGGAGCAACCAGTACTATATGTGGAAACATGGTAAGATTTTTTAGGGTGCTGGGAAGAAAACTCCTACAAGAATGAAAGATGCACAAACAAGGGGCAGCAGAAACCCAGATCTTGAGTACACCATTTTGTCTGGGGCTTGCAGACAAATCGGTGTGAAAATACATATCCTTGATCCTTGCAAAAAAGGAGAAAATCATGCATTTTAATGCAATTCCTAACAACAAATGATTCATTTCCACTTCCAGGCAGCCCCAATATTTTCAGTCTAGAGAAGACTCTATCTTTACCCTTCTTGGTATTTCATCATGTGGACATCTTACCTCATGCTCTAATCCGAGTTCGACCTTGACCCAGCCGCCCTTCATATAGTTGAGTCTATATCACAAGGGTTCTGTTTATAGGAACTTCTAGAATCTTAGGTACCTAAACCCTATTAGGGAACAAGCTGGACTCAGATGAACAGGTCCTTCTGGTCACTTGAACTCCTTTCATTGGGAGGGGTAGGCAAGGAAAGGAAAGTCGGAACATCTCCAAGTTTGTATCTCCCACATTAAGAATGAATCTAATCAAGTCTGAAACATTGATAAGCACCACCAAAGGCATTTTCTTTAAGAAAGGGTCTTGTTTTGTAGTTCAGGCTGGTCCTGAACTCGCTATGTAACCCAGGCTAGCCTCAAATTCACAGTAGTCCTCCTGCCTCTGCCTCTTGAGGGCTATGGTTACAGGAGTGAGGCATCATGCCCAGCATTGTGGTATATGGTACCAGGGATCGAACTCAGGACCTTACACTTGCCAGGCAGATGCCAGACCCACTGAGCTAAATCCCTGGACCCAACCAAAAGCATTTTAGAAAATGGTCCATGACCTGTAATATATCGCTCTTGACACTCAAGAATATTTTTTCATTGATTCTGGGCTATAACTACTTTGGTCCCTATGTGCATTTTGGTCATTTTTTTCTTTTCTTTTCTTATTGTTTTTTTCCTGAGTAAGAGAAGAAAAGCAAAAGATCAAAGAGAATAAAATCTAATGGTCTTTCAACAATAGATTCTTATTTCTCTGTTACTCAGAATAGAAAAAATTTATAGTCACTTTAGAGGTATGACACCATAAGTTGCCTATGTTATATTTCAACTAGTGACCTTGCCATAGTGCTATACATGCACAATTTTCACTCAATTGACTTTTAATTCATTTAAGACATCAATGAGACTTTATTAACAGCACTTAGTAAAACAATACATATTACTGAGGAAAGATTGTACTGAAAAATGTGGACATTCTGATTTATTGGGATGATATTCCAACAGCCAAATCTATTAACTTTTATCCTCTGAATCATGACAAAAAGCCATAGCTACAACTCACATCTCAGGCTCACATTTTGCAGATGAGACCATGGATTCAACGAGTTGAGACATCTAGACAGTCCCTTGCACTTAGTATGTGATTACAAATATTTGTTGAATAAAAGAAACAGTATCCAAGGCCAGAGAGAGTGGCAGAGCCAATGACAAAAGCCAAAAGGACTCCTCATTCTGGGTGAGTTGTTTTTCCCCGTTTCCCTGCTAATTTCCTTGAGCTGTGTTCACCAAAACAGGAATAATCCTGCTCATATGAGTCCACGGAGGGAGAAAAACAAACGTGAAAGCCAAAGAATGCACTGTCAATCACGGATACGTTTCTCTGTGCACTTCTGGTTAAGGTAACAACAATGCCAACTCCAGGCATGACCAAAATATCCTTGCTTGATGTTCATGATAACAGGCCTTGGTGAACAGGAAGTCTTCTCATCTTATACTCAGATGGATTAGAAAAGACATTTTAAACTCTAGCTACCCTCACACACACTCACACGTGCACAAAAGTATATGCAAGTGAGTCTAAGCCCTCTTTTCTAAGGAAAATGTGTTAAATAAATAAACATCTACTTACTAAAATTGTCCAGGCTTCACAGCAAATAGCCTATGGTGATTTTATTTTATAGCACCAAATATTTTATATAAACACAGTACTAAATTGAGACAGAGAGTTGCATTCAAGGAATCTTTTATTAACAGCCCATTGTTTTTAAAAATAATACAAGTACAGATCTGCTAAATGCATGAAGTCATTTCTGACCAAACCAATGCTCCAAATGTAACTCCATCTGCTTGATACTTTGACATTTTAGGTCTGGGAAAACACAGGGTGAAAGACAGCAAAGAGCAGGGAAATTGTAGTTCAGAAGTACAGCAGCTCGTTTGGAGCACAGCTTTAGGAAAGCAGAATCCAAACCACTGTGACTAATACATTTTCAGATTTATTAAGTAGAAAGTCTCCCAGGCCAAGGGAGACAGAAAACAAACAGAATTGGCTCTTGTACCAGTTCTTCAGGATTCTGGTATGGTTCCCTAGCTGCATAAGAATAATAGGTTGCAAATGCATAATTCATTAGCGAGACAATACGTTCTGAAAATAGTATTTTCTATTGAGAGGTCAACAACCCCAAAAAATGGATCTAAGGGCTACACCAACTGTTTCTTAGGATAGAATGCACCTGTTTTTAAAAAAGAAAAAATTCTGAAGAATTTGTTCTCTGATTTCACATCCTTTGACCTTTTCGACTATTAACTTCACCGGCTAATAAGTGACAGACCAAGTTTAAGTGAATCTACAT
This sequence comes from Petromus typicus, assembly GCA_004026965.1. Classification (NCBI taxonomy): domain Eukaryota; kingdom Metazoa; phylum Chordata; class Mammalia; order Rodentia; family Petromuridae; genus Petromus; species Petromus typicus. Next base: position 5,892 of record PVIR01028767.1, on the reverse strand, counting down.
TTTGAAGGGAACTAGGCATTTATCATTTGTACCCTGTAAAATTTTCTTCAAAAACAGTCTAAATTTTATCTATTTTTATGCAAGTATAGCCAGAAGCTACATGCTAGAAGGGCTGAATACTTAATGTTAAAAGTAACTGAAAGTATTTCTGACCTAACTCTAGGTTCAGAAATAATACTTTTATTGAACTACAGTTAACAAATCATCAAATTCAGGAATTGTGAATGTATAACACAATGGTTTTTGAATACTCAGTGCCCCATGCAACTAAGCAACATAACCAGCTTAGAACCCTTTATCAACATTAAGAGATGTAAATGAGGCCCGGAATGCATGATAGGTATCGTGAAATAGGACAAAATGTTCCAAGGGACAAGTAAAAGAAGGACCGGGGAAAAAAAGAAAGGAAAGAAATAATTCAAAGGTAAAAATTAAAAAATGGAGGCAAAGCTTATGTATAGAAGGGTGCAGGTTGCAGAGAGGGCAAGAGAAATGGGAAAAAATGAGAATCAAGATACATCATGTACAGGAACAAATTCTCAGTGTTGAATGTGATCATGATGCATATCTAAAATGTACCGATAAACTCCATAAAAGAAAAAAATATCAAAATAAAGCCTATATCTTTTACTTCCCGCCATCAAGACACCCAGACTCCTTCCCCCAGCCCTCTGTGATTACTCACCTGCTTTCTATTTGCCTATTCTGAATGGTTTACATAATAGAATCTTATCATTGGTATTTTATAACTGTATTTTATATTTTAAGTATTATATTATATTTTATAACTGTATTTTATAATGGTATTTTATTCTTTCCCAGCATAATATTTTAAAGATCCATCCATGATGTAGCATATATCAATATTTCATATCTATTTTTGATTGAATATTTCATTATCCAGATAATAACATTTTTCATTTATGCACTCCTCAATTGATAGAAATTTGGATTGCATCTAACCTTTTACTGTTGCATGTAGGCATATTTTCCACCTCCCTCAGTATAAAACTAAGAGTAGAAATCCTGAGCTAAATCCATGTTTATTTTTTGAGGAACTATTGCACTGCTTTCCACAGTACCTGTGCTGTTTTACACATTCCGAGCAGCAATGTGTGAGAATTTGGAGTTGTTCACAACTTTGTCAGCACTTATAATGATCACAAATAATAATTATAGCATCCTAGTGAATGTGAAGTAGTAATTAAGTGTGGTTTTGATTTGCATTTCCTTAATCACTAAAATATTAGACATCTTTTCGTTTGTCTCTTTGCCATTAGAATACATAGCTTTTTTAGAGAAGTATATATCTATATATTTGCCTGTTTTTTAAAGTGGGTTATGTTTGTATTATTGAATTGTAGGTTTTCTATATTCTAACTCAATCTCCTTTCAGAAACAGTTTGAAAATAATTTCTCGCATTTTGAAGGATGACTTAATTTTTTTTATTAGTATCTTTGAAGTACCAGCTTTTGATTTTGATAAAATTCTTTGAATCTTTATTTTTTTCTTCTGATGCTCATGCTTTGGTAACATTTAGGAAGCCACTGCCAAATCCAAAGTCATGGACAGTTAGCCTTTTGCTTTCTTCAAGAGTTACATAAGTATATCTTTGACATTTACTTCCTTGATAGGTTTTGAGTTAATTTTTATAACTGTGTGAAATACTGATCCACTCTTTTTCCTTTGGTGACTTTCCAGTTGTGCAGAACTATTTATAGAATTATTTCTTTCATTGGATGGCTTGACACTCTTACTGAAAATCAATTGGCGATGCCCTATGAGTTTATTTCTGAATGTTCAATTAGATAAGTAGAGAGACAGACAGAGATAGAGATCAGAACTTCACTGTCTTGATTACTATTGTTCTTTGGAAACTGAGAAATGTAAGTCCTCCAAATTCATTCTTTCACAGAATCACTTAGGTTGATCCAGGTTCCTTCTGATCCCAACAACATTTTAGGACAGCATCTATATAACAGCCATCTGGGGCTCTGGTAGAGGTAGTATTGAAACTATAAAATGCTTTGGGGAATTTTGTCATTCTGACAATAGTAGGTGATCCAATTTGTGAGGAAAGGAATGTAGCTCTATATACTTAGATCGATACTCTGTAAGTATTCTAATTTCTTTAGTCTCATTGTAAGATTTTTGTATTGTTTGTTGAAAAAGTATAGAAATACAATTGATGTTTGGATCTTGCATTCCACAACCTGCTTGAAATTGTTCTTTAACTGTAATAGTGTTTTAGTGAATTCATTAGGATTATCCATCTACACAATCATGTCATTTCAAATAGAGGTAGTTTTACTCTAATAATGCTTTTTAAAAATAGTAATTATTTACAATACTTAGGTTTAAATTATACAGTTAAATGTACTACATCAAGGTGTAAAAATTTACACACATAACTAGATTTCTCTTCTTGCTGAATATCTACTTTTCACTAAAATATAGTTAACTCTAAAAAGTATCCTTTTCTCTTTTCTTTTCTTTGATATACATTGCTTAGATAATTGCTTTCTTGGAGTACTTTACTTTCCCAACATGAAACTGCTAACATAAGAAGCTACTGTTGAAGAAATATTATATTATCTAACAGAGTCAGTAAGTTGTCTTTGATTCAATAAAACAGACAAATATCTTTGCAAAATTATTTTACATAGCAAAGTCACAGAAGCATTGTCACAGCTTGAAGGCAATAAAATTCAGAGTAACATAAATAATATAACAGAACATCTGTTTGCAAAGGCCAACTACTTCCTTAGTAATATACCTTAATATAATCCCTCAGTACAATGCAAAAGTGGCTAGGTAAAGATACTTTTGTCCTCTTTGTGGGAAACTGCTCCTGAAATTACTCTGTAACATATTTATACAACCAGCACCTGGCACAAATCTGATAATAAAGTAATAACAATTATTCAAGGATTGTATAATGATTGTGGAGATACTATGAAGCTTCCAATATGTCTCTGGGTTTCTGCTCAAAATCCATCCATCACCCACAGATGGTTGTTCTCATTAGAATCATGCTCCAGGAACACACATCACACAGCCCCGCCCACAGGTTAGTGCCTTACCACAGAAGGGGACTGAACTGAGGGGCTACCTCGTGACCCTAGGACAAGGCATCCAAGAACCTGGGTCTGCTACAGGGAGTATGACCCTGAAATTTCTAATTCCACCATGAAAGTATCTTAAACGGCTTCCTCACAGTGTAGGTGAGAGAAACATTAACAAAGAAAAAGAAGCTGAAGACAGAAGGAATGAGAATGGCAATACTCTTAAAGCGAACATTAATCTCTCACCAAGAAAATAATAGATTCATGTGTAATAGAGCTTCAGCTCTTTTGAGATGTTTTGCAGTGTGCATTTCTATAATGACAATGCATATCATTCCAGGAAAGGCTTAAGCAATTAGTTTTCTAGGCTGGCTGGTTGCATTTCATGTTTTTAACAATTACCCACTCACATTTTTTAAAACCAAGTGTTTAACCGTTATAAAAACAGTTATCAAAAGTATATTAAAATTTGGCAGACTGGATAGCCTAAGTTATCATTAATTCATAATGCAGAAAACCACAAGAATGCTTATTTACAAGTGACTTATCCGAACACGCTCCCCTAAATGATGTTTAAGTCTTGTTGATTTTAATCTCAGCGAAGGACTAGAGCATCCATATTAGTAAAGAAGTAAGAAAAATCAAACCAGAATTGACTCCAACGGCCCTGTCTTGAGTACTGGACTTGAATCCTGGACTTGCCCTTCTACATTCTCCTACGAAAGACACAAAATCACTCCTAAGCATGATCTCTCATTTGTAACCTGGGAGTAATAAAATTACTTACCTTATGAGATGTTTTAAAAAATTAAATGAGAAAGTTCACAGTGCTTGACACAAACCAAGCTCTTAAATAGACTGAATTCTATTTCTATTGTTTCCCTTCTTACCTGAAAATACTAATAACCTATATGCATTATACTCAGTAATTTTAATTAGAACTGAGATCTAATAGGTTTATACTAAAAATTTCTCACTTATATTCCTTGATAATGCCTGTTATTGGTATTAATGAAACACTTTAAATTTAGTACACAAACATATGTGGTACATAAACAAAGTATATATGATTTCCAAATGGTTCTGTGAGTAGGCTGAAACTATGTACACACATATGTGTATATATGATACTTATGTGTATCAAAGATTGTCAAAATATGAATGAAAATTCACATTTATTCATTAATCTGTCGGTCAATAAAAATGAAATTCTAAAATGGTCTCTTCTGGGTTAGAAGTTGGAAATACATTAAAGTAGGAGAGAAAGAAGAAGAAAGGGGAGGCAGAAAGAGATTGAAAAAGAAAAAAGGCAGGCCTCGGATGCTGTGGCAGAAGGAATACTGACAGCACTCCATGCGAGAGGGATGGACTTGAAGGGTAATGAAGACAGAGGCCATATCTGTCTCATCCTGAGTGCTCCATTTAAAATCTGATCCCTGCTTGATTTTTAAACCCAGGAGTTGAAGTCAGTCATGATGAATGGAGTGTAATAATTGTGTTATACACGTCGTATGGTACCTTTCAAATCACAGAGTATCTGGTGTGTCACTTAGCAGAGGGAAGGTTTGCGCTGCAGCCAAGCCCTTCTCAGTCTTGTAAGTTGGCTGTAAGGTAAAAAAGAATCACCAAATCTAGTGTAAGACATCGAACAATAGTCTCAAAACAAGGCTGAAGGAATGTCTTACTTTCTGTGGGAAATTCTATTTATTTACTCAAAACTCAATTTTAGGGGGAATTTAATGGGTTATTCCAACTGGATTTTATGATTTTCACTGTTGGAAAGATGAAGTAGAACCTCTAATTTTTCTGTGAGCATGATTCTGGAGGATTCTGCATTTCTCTTAAAACATTGGTCTTATTTACTGAAAACTGAGAGTTTATCCTTAATAAGAGACTAAAGAATAAGATGTAGGGATCAAGATCTGTGATACAACAGACTACAAGGTTTCCTAATAATATATAAATATACAAGTGGCCACTTAGCATGAAACAAAAGAACCAGGAGCACAGCTTTTATTTCAGAGCTGGGAGGAAACTTGCTGAGCAGCACAGATATGGAACAGGTGCAGAGCTTTTAGGTTATTTGACCCAATTGTGGAGCTTGTTAACAGGAAAGCAGGTGTTCTAACATAGATTTCTTCACTCTCAAACCAAAATTCTTTCCACTCCCTTTACTGTTTTCCCTGAACACAGAGGCTATTTGCACAAAGGCCAGTGGGTTCAGTTTAAGTCTGGACATCTTTGTTTTTGTTTTGTTTTGTTTTGTTTTTTAGGTTTTTTTGAGACAGGGTCTCGCTTTGTGGTTCAGGCTGGCCCTGAGCTCAGCCTCCAACTCACATCACAGCAATCCTCCTGCCTCTGCCTCCCGAGTGCTAGGATTACAGGCGTGAGCCACCACGCCCGGCACTGTGGTATGTGGTAGGGGTTGCTGCTGGACGTGAGTCTCCACCCTCAGTATGGTATGTGGTTATCGGGGATCAAACCCAGGTCCTTGTGCTTGCAAGACAGGCACCAGAACCACTGAGCTAACTCCCCGGCCCAAGTCTGGACATCTTTATTTTTATGTGGGCACCAGCCAGATAAAAGGAGCCTGATGGGCATGATGAAGGGCTTGTACCCTGGAGAGTCCCCCACTCTGTAACAAGGTCTGTGATCACTCAGCTGTGTGGCTGTCATCATTGTAATCATCATACTATCCTTTATTTGTGTTTGAAGTATCTTTCAGGGTAGTTGGAATTTTTTGGTGTTCCCATCTTTAAGTCTCCACACAGTGATCCTCCACCCAGGTTACCACAGTGGAATCAACTGAAGAAGTCTCAAAAATAT
>PVIR01028766.1:0-21670 GCA_004026965.1 Petromus typicus | reverse complement strand
GAGAAGGAGAAAAAGGTAGCACGTGAGAGAACAGCTAAGGGCCATTTACAGTGATTTATCAGCAGAACAATTAGGAAGCCTTGGATTGGAGAGGTAGAGCTAGAAAGCAGCAGCCAAATTCTAGATTTAGCTTGAAGCGAGGGCCAACAGAATTTGTTAATGGAATGACAGCAGGTGTGAAAGAAAAGAAACTGAGAACGACTTCAAAGTTTTAAGCGTGAACAAACAGAAGGATGGAGTTACATTACCAGCGGAGGGAGAGAATGTTTTAGGTAGTCGCAGAGGGTAGGGTATGAGCTTGGCCTTAGGCAGAACTCTGAGAAGACTATTAAACTACTAAAAGTAGATGTTGAGCTAGATCTCTAAATCTGGATTTCATGGGTGATGTTGTGGATATAGACACAAATCCTGGGAGTCATCATCATACAGAAGGTGCACTTTGTCCTGAGACTGAACGAGATCACCAAAGGTGCAAATTTTCCAAAATTTCTACTACTGTAGCAACACACATGGGTAATTATTTTTACGTAGGACAGACTTATTTTGACTCACGGTTTCAGAAGTTTCAGTCTGCAGTTAGTGAGCTGTATTGCCTTGGGGCCCTGGACAAAGTGGTGCACCACAGGGGGAGCCTGTAGCAGAGCAAAGCTGCTCACCTCAAGGAAGGGAAGACGAAGAGAAACAGAAAGGAAGTATCCCAGGATCTCCTTCAAGTGCACGCCCCCAATGACCTCCCTTCTTGCAATAAGGCCCCACCTCTTAAAGGATCCGCCAGCGCCAAGTTAGCTCTATGAGCTGGGAGCCAACCCTTCAACACTGGTACTTTGAAGGCCATTTCTCCACATGCTAGCATGAGCTTACACATAAACAAGATTCTAAGACTGAGTCTTGGACAGGCACCCTGATGTTAGGAGGCTGACAGATAACTTGTTCATAAAAACCATAAGCACATACGTGTAAGTATGCCATATAACATTTAAGTGGAAGCAAGCTTGAGTGAACTCTGGAGAAGGAGGGCAACAGGGCCCAGTGTGGAGGAAGGAAATGATACTGTGGTGCAAACCTTAACTGTTTAGATGAAACCTTTATGAATAAGAATGCAGCAGTGAGTCCCAAAGGTTAGGGTGCAGTGTGAAGCAGGAAGGACAGTGGGAGAATGTTCAGGTTTCTCTTGCCTTGTTTTACAACTCCATTTCCCAAAGACTATTTCCCAAGGAAGCCAGGTGTCCTAGCTACTGATCTCAGCTGCAGAAAGTTTCACAGGTTGCACATGTCTGATGCCCCTGAAGAGCCTGAGGAAGGCAGATGGGGCAGAGAAACTGAGCTGTGTTGACATAGCAGCCAAGTTCTCAGTGAATCCCAAAAGGGGCTCTGAAACTGTGACACCCTTCCTCACTGTCCCAGATGGAGGCAAGGGCCCTGTCCCCAGCCAGGATGTTCCTCTGCAAGAGGAGTCCTTACCTCCAGCAAGAAGGGTCTGTGACTGAAGGCAGTACCCAGAGAGGGACCCAGCTGTGACCCATTAGCAGCTGATACTCCCAGCACCTGAAGTGCAGATGCCCTGAATAGGTGTGGCCAGGGTGCTTCAGGAACCATTACAAGCTGCAAACGCACTAAAGAGGTTAGAAATTCTATTTATTCTATGTGTTTGTGTGTATAGGTAGGTAAGTGTAGGTGTACTCCTGGGGCTTGAACCCTGGGCCTTGTGGATGCTAAGCAAGTGCCCTCCCACTGAGGTACATTCCTTAGCCTTTTTTTTTAATTTAAATTTTGAGATAAGCTCTTGCTACTTTACCTGTCCTGGGATCAAAACTGAACTTGCAATCTTGCCTCTGCCTCCCAAGGAACTGGGACTACGGGTATATGTCACCTGACCTTGTTGGGTTTGGATGTTACATTCGAATGAATGAAAACAGATAGAGACAGCTCTTTATTCTACCTTGGGAAAGAATATCTCTATCAGACAGTCAACATTTTCAACTAAAATGATGTTCTTACATTTCCTTAGGGAAGTGATTCAAGAACTGGATGAAATAGGAAGAGTCTGCAAGGACTAAACCCTTAAAACACCACCAAGAGCTGGTGTCTACTGGACAGGGAAGCCACGGAAAGAATACAGGCCAGTTTCAGACACTAAAGCAAATGAATCCATTTATCCCGCCTCCCTAGAAGGCATGTGAAATCATGTGGAAGCTGGTTGGTCATTGCAATGAGTGGCAAAACTACTCAAAACTAAAAGTGCGTGGTGGTTATGCATAACGAAGAATTGTCCCAACTGAAATACCAGTAACAACTCTACTGAGAAATACTGTAATTGAAAGAAGTTAGGTACCTACTAACTGGGGCATTGTTTTTGTTTGTTTGTTTGTTTGTTTTTGAGACAGGGTCTTGCTTTGTAGTTCAAGCTGGCCCTGAGCTCAGCCTCAAACTCACTTCACAGCAATCCTCCAGCCTCTGCCTCCTGAGTGCTGGTATTACAGGCGTGAGCCACCATGCCTGGCACTGTGGTATGTGGTTACCGGGAATTGAACCTGGGCCCTTGTGCTTGCAAGACAGGCACTGGAACCACTGAGCTAAATCCCTGGCCCTAACTGGAGCATTTTTGAGACAGTAAGGATGCTGTAGACAGTAGGGTCCAGACAAGAGGAGTAAATATGAAAGGGGCAAGTAAAGCTAGGGAGGGGCTTTGCAACTACCCACATAGGTAAAGCGGCAGATTGAACCCAAGCACTCAGGGTGATATTAAACAGGCATAAGCATAAAGGTTTGGAGTTCTGCAACCGTTGTCTTCATGTTAAAAAGTGATTGCATGACTTGGTGTGGTAGCATACATCTAGTAATCCCAGTTATTTGGGAGGTTGAGGTAGGAGAGACACAAGTTTGAGACCAGACTAGGCAACTTAGGTCATGTTTCAAAGTAAGGGATTATGGGTATGTGCCACAAGGGAGGTTTGGGTGGGGAAGTAGCTCAGTGTTCCCTGAGCACAAACCCTAGTATTCCCTCTTTCTCCGAAAACAAAAGACAAAGCAGAAAGGGACTGGGTTCCTCCTATGACATAGGTGACATCATCTCGGTGACAGATTCCTAATGCAAATCATGAATATGCCCCCGACGTTTCACTTTTGCATGGACAGGAAGTCACTGCGGGCCTCAGCAACCTCAAGCCCTGTGAGAACGGCAGCACTTCCTCGGTGCAGTGTTGCCCCAGTGTTCTCAAGGCCTGGCCCACAGAGAAACTCCTTAGTGGCTGTACAGCATTCTCAGCTCACTCCAGGAGGTCGAAGGTGACAGTCGCCAAGACTGCGAGGTTTGAAGACTTTGGCAGTCCTGGGGCACATCAGAAGTCCCACTTTACCAAGTAAGCCGTGAAAGCCAAGAAAGCATTAGCATGAATGCAAGTGATGTTGGAATATACCTAATCCGTGGTTTTTGTTTTTTGGCAATACAAAAGAACCCAGGGCTTCACGCATACTAGGCAAGCTAAGGAGCTACCTGTCCACCCTAAATCTATGGTTTTAATATTTCTGCACTGAATTTATGGGTAAACTGTATTTGCTAAAATCTTAATTTTTTTTGTGGCAATTTGGCATATTAGCAAATTGGAGTGAACAGTTTTAGGTTCTAATTGCAGATGTGTCATTTTACACCTATGATTTCAAACTGAATGATAAAAGAAAATTAGACCCAGTTCATACAGTATGTGGTATTGAAACATTTCAAAGAACTTGAGATTCACTCTATTTATAGGTTTAATTTGTTTCAATTTATGTGAGTTAGGTACTAGAGAGATTTTGTTTGGCATAAAAAGTTTTGTTAGACAAGCTTGAAAATAAAGCAAATTGAATGTATAAATGCAATTTAGAATCCGAGGATTCTAACTGCTCGATTTGGATATGTCTCTGCTCACTGAAAGCAGCTTATTTTATACAAATTATCTACATCCATAAGTGGAAAAATAAGATTTGTAAATTGAACCGAGAGGTTTAAGAAAAATTAGCTTTTAAAATGTATACTGAGTAGAGAAACATGAAAGAGATCAGTTTAGCCAGGATCAAAGTTAAGAGGCCTGAGAAGAGCTAGACCATCCCTGGGCACCCCCCCATGATGTGGTGGGCGCCCACCATGCCTGTGTACCGTGTCTGCCTGAAATGTGAAGCTTGAGTCAAATTCTGAGCACACAGCAGACAAACTCAACAGAAGGCACATCCCACAAAGTGACTGGCGTGGACTCTTAAACATGACAAGGCCTCTGGAGGTAGGGAAAGGCAGAGAACTATTCTGGATTAAAGAGACATGATAACAAATGTCATGAAATTGTGGATTAGGTCCTCGACCAGGCAGAAACATGTAACAATAAAAGAAAACTGACACAACTGACATTTTAGTAGGGGCAGTGGACAATAGTTTTGGACCAATGTTGCACTACTTATTTTTAATAGTTATACCGTAGGTTTGCAAAAGCATCTGATTTAGGAAAAAAATATCTAACATCTATCCATCAAGAGGATAACAAAGTAAATGAGGCAAACATAAACAGTCTATCTAGGTAAAGAGTATGTGTGAGTTCTTAGTGCTACTCTTTTAATTTTAACTTGTCAAAATTAAGTTGCAGAAGAGTTCAAAACTTAGCCCAGTTAACACATCAAACACCTCCCTATATAAAATATAAACCTCAAGTTACAGTACAGTCTTTTCCACACACAAAAGCCAGTTGCAAACATCCTCGAACCTGCCGTGGGCACACGCTAGGCAGGCACTGTGCACTTGGGGCATCTCAAGCCTGGCATGTTGCTCTTCTCACACTGAGCACTCAACCATGAGAAGGCAGCAGCCCGAAGTCCACGAAGGGACAGTGTGTTCGTGATTCCCACTCTGGTGTCTTTGCTACGGTGGGAAAGAGCGACTCGGGTACTTCCCCTACTGACTGTAAAGACCAGGTCCACACAGGTGCCAAAGCTGACCTCTGTATTCCCTCCACAGTCATTGCACCACCAACTCAGGAAAGTCGCATGGAGGCTCCACTGAGCACACACATCAGCCCCGGTGCTCTCCCCCAAATACACAGTGTGTGGGTGCACAATCTGTGCCAACTTGCTCTTAATTTTTAACTTTATACATTGTCCCTTCCAGCATGGGCCAAGCATGGAATGAAAAGCCAGACACCTTCCTCCGAGACACCCACACATGGCTGCTGGAGACACGGTGAAATGCTAGAGATCCCTTACTTAGCTAGTTAAGGGCCCTCAAAACAGTGGAGACTGGGTATTTCTGCAAAGGTACGATTGGGTGATGGTGGAAACGATACCGGATTTACTTATTTACATAGGCTGAGGATTGCTTTCGGGGTCTTTGGCCTTCAAGGAACTTCTCACTCTCCAGAAAGTAGTAAGTGATTCCCATCAGGGGTGCCACAATGCTAACGCTGTTCTCGACCTTGATGTTCTCCCGATATTCCTAAAAGCACCAGCAAAGGCTGTGCCTAGTAGACTTGCTACTCCTTTGTCCCACAGGCATCTGGTCCCTACTGGAGCCTCCACTCTGACCACTGGGAGGCAGAAGTAGCATCTCCTCGATGAGCTGGGATTGCTACATGTCAGCAGAGCTGGGCAGGGGCAAGGAAGGGAGTCCCCATCCTCTACCCAGTTAGTCCTCAGACACTGCTGGCAGCACCTGTCCCACCATTCACACATCCCCAGGTCTGGGGCCCTTAACAATGATAGCAGTGACATAAAATTCTCTTGAGAAGTGAAGGTGCAGTTTTGTCATAGCAAAGGACCAACACCAACTTCCATAGCCTGGCAAAGGGAACTGCTCCACTAAAATATCCTACAGATGTATACTGAAGTATTATGCCAGTTTGAAAAAGAAACAGGAAAGCATTTCATATTTTGAACTGGAAAGGTCTTGTTGGTCCCTTCTTAAGTTTAAAGAAGGTATATAACTCGGGTACAGACAATGCTGTATGCTGTGACATAAACGATAGGACACACTTTAGTTGTTCGCTCAGAGGGCAGTGAGGAGGATGTGTGGGAGTCTTTTCACTGTTAGGCTTTCTAGAGTTCCATTATCCAATCCCATAAATGCGTTACATATTTAAGAGATGAAACCGGGGGTCACGCTTAACATCTGTAAACACGTTAAAATGAAATCAATTTAAAAATTTACAGTCCAACTGACACTTTTTTGTAACGTAACTGCGTGCTTTATTGAGATACACAGTAAAGCAGTAATATAATACAATAGTAAGGCATATATTTGGTGAAGTCTGATATGTTGTGAAAATGCAGTAAAACTGAAGTTTAAAAAAATAATTAGTAAATGTTACAGTGTTGGTGTTAAAACACAATATATTATGATACTCAAGTAAGAACCCAGTACCTGAAAACAATGACACAACATGCCATGTGATGTTTATGCTTCAGTTACATTGACTATGATTTACAGTTTAATACTCTGTGGTTATAAAGAACACAAAATAATATCCAAATTAAGCTTTAAACTCAGCAATAAAGCTCTCAGTTTTTATTTTGACAGATCCACTCCAGAACTAATATCTAAAAGATAAAAGAAAACGAAAAGATTAAAAGAAAATTATGCACTCTACCTCTGATTTTAGAGTGAAATTTAAAAGTTATTACGATGTAAAGTAACCCCGTGTTTTAAATCTTGGTTAAAACAAATCCGCGAGTATGGGAAAAGTCCAGTGTCATGTAAAGGAACAAATCCAAGACTAAAACCAAATTACCTTGTAATTTGTTACCTTAGAGCTTTGGGTTTTCTTCTGGAAATTATAAAGGAAAAAGAAAATGAAGAAAAATGTCTACACAACAGACAAGTGATGCTGTGAAACAGGTGTGCACAATTACCAGGGACACCCCAAAACCAAAGTGAGGTAGAAATAGCATGAGAAGCTGTGTCTGATGTTAATTATCAGTAATAAAACAGACAAAACCCACTCTCCAAAAGTTAATTACACTTGATGTCAGAATAACAGACTTGCAAAATAATAGGATACACGGTGATTTCTATTGAATTAATCATTTTTTAAATGAAAGAGTAATAAAATGACATGAAAGAGTAAAGCTTTTTCCTACCAGTCCTTAGTTTTCTCTCTTCTTTTTTTCCTCCTCTCTTTGAATAGATGTGTTTGTTGATATATTTAACACCTGCCTAATTCCCCAGAAAGGGTTTGGAGAAGCTTTTGCTTTTGGAACACTCGGATCGATTTCCCTTCCCACTCACAAACCTGTGTGGAATTAGTTGCAGAGAAATGCACAAAGAGGAAGCACAGTTCACGGGCTTCTGGACTGTTATTTACCAGTGTCACGATGCGATGCGGCTACTGTCTTACACAATTTTTTCCAAGAGTTATTTTAAAATCAAGTCATATGGCATTTACGAAACTCATCGTGATGGGGAAAAAATCTAACAACAAGAATAACAACAACAACAACAACAACAACAACAACAACATCAAAACCACCCACTTCTGTTTTAACTGTGAGAAGAAGGCAGAATAATTTATCTGTAGTTAGAGAGCATACGTATGGATGGTTATGAACGTTCATCCAAACCTTTACTTCAAGAGCGGCTGCCCCTCACGGGGATGGGCTGGGAATCCACAGCCTCCAGCCCTCCCATCATCCTCCTACTGCCTGGGAGTTAAAAATGCCTTGTGGTACTCTGATATCCACAGAAGCATCATTAAATCTAAATCGTGGCACAGGCAACAGCAGGATAGTGAATATATCAACCAACAGATTATAGTGATATAATAAGTCTTGTGTATTCATTCACATGTTCCTTTTTTTAAAATGCAGTACTCTAGTTGTCAGTTGAAAGTTTAAAATGAGAAACATCTGGAGCCCCAGATAACGTTTTAGCATGGCAGTTCCCTCCTGGCTTCAGGCTCCAGGAAAACTTCATCCTGGACCGAGCAGGTAAGCCTGGATGACTGGAGGCATTTTTTTTTCCCATCAGGAAGTGGTAGGAACATCTGAAGAAATGTAAAAGGCCTATAGAAATTCATATCTATTTATCTATATACCTATAGTACTTATATACTTATAGACATATAGATATGTAAAATGAAAGCTCAAAGCCAGCCTCACTCAGTCAACAATTCTCAAAAGAGCAACATGAAGTAGTCATTTGGTGGTGTTAGCATAAGTCCTATCTTCAATATGCAAGAAAAGAAAAATGCCATGAATTCCATATGAATATCACGCTAAAACAATGCAAAACAATGCGCTGCCTCAGTTCATGTGTGTGTGTATGTGTGTGTGTGTGTGTGTGCACGTGCGTGCACGCGCGTGTGCATGTGTCTGTATGTGTGTGTTTCTTTTTAGGGGTTTTTATAAACAACTTTTTTTTTTTATAAAGCACACTTTAGTTTACAATCTTTCTTTGTAACTGTTATAAATTTTTAAACAACCCAAAATGCGTTCCATATAAAGAAATGGCAAGTTATTTAGCTATCAAGATTTTACATGTAGTTTTCTTATAACTTTTTGTACAATTGCATAGACGTGTAAAACCTGCCATTGTTAACAAAACAGTAACAGACTTAGAAACTACTGAAATCTACAGTATAGTACCACTACCCTTCACAAAAATATAGATTTTATTTCTTGTAAACTCTTACTGTCTAATCCTCTTTGTTGTATGAATATTATAAAAACCATGCGGGAATCAGGAGTTGTAAAACATTTATTCTGCTCTTTCTTCATCTGTCATGACTGAAACTAAGGTCTCCATCGCTCTGTTCAGATCATCCGCCATGTGGAAAAGGCTTCCTACATTGTGTCCTGGAAAACAAAGGGGAAAAAAAGACTAAAAACGGTGAAGGATCATTACTGTGATTAGTTACCATTCAGGTAATCATTCCCCATTTCTGGGTGAAGACAACACAGAAGATGCATTTGAACACAAAAAGGTTTGAATTTCACCAGTTTCCAGGAAGAAGCAAAGCCTTGTTAATGAAGCGCTGCGTGTTGTTAGTATCAGCTTACTACCGGATCAGGCTACTGGTGCCATTTAAATGGAAAAAGGTCACATGTTACATTCATCTTCCCAATGTAAATATGTTTATAGGAGTCCATGGATAATCACATGATTCCTGTCACAGCAGGAATATATCGTGATAGGAGATATCTTTTCCAGTTGCTTTTACCACCCTCAAGAGTACCAACACCACCCTGCTACCATTGCCTTCATTACCATCACGGCCATCATCACACACCACATGAAGCTTCATTTTTAAGGCTGTTTAAAACTGCTAAGGGGAGTGGTATTATGAGGGAGGTGACCATTTTCCCTCTGCTTTTATTGGGTTCACAAGTAAACTTGTGAGTTCACCTTTTTGTACACTAAAAACGTTTGAAGTAGAAAGCTGCAGAGCAGAAAGATCACTCTTCATTCCAAATTATTCCAGAGCCTAATTATAATATGACCCACATGGATTATATGGATTTGAGTATCCTGTGAACCCATCTTCACTCTCTTTCTCTATCAAGTTGAACAATCAGAATGGTCTTTTTTAATAGTAATGTGGCATGACCTGGCATGAGTCCTCCAGCACAGAACACAAGAGCAACATGCTGACTCTCAGTCCTCTGCAGCAAAATTCAGATGTAGAGTAAGATGTTCTGAGGTAATACAGATTTCCTTTTCTTAAATTTCCCCTATTTTTATAAGGCTAATTTTAATTCTTGCACAATGGTAAATCATTCTGGTCAAGTCCTGCTATTGGAGTTGAAGTGCTTTATTAGGCTAATACTACCTTGCCATGTATCAACTTTACAGATTCTCATAATGATTGTTTAAAATCCCAATAAAAATTAAAGACAGACTAGAGAAGGTTCTCTGTTCTAATATTTATTTCAAGTGTTTTTTTTTTTAATGAAACTTAGAAGAGGGTTCATGGCAGGCCTTTAAACAGTAATGGCACTGAATCAAATTGAAGACTTATGAAAAGTTTAATGCCATTCAGGCACTTATATTAAGATGATCAAGTTTGTAAATCTATGAGTTTTATGAGTACAAAGAGTCTCAGTAAGGGCTCATTGTCTTTTCTTGAAAAAAACCACTTTGCATTTTGGTTGAGGCTGCAAATATAAAAACTTTAAATGAGCCACATTTAGCCTTTATAAAGTCTTTATAAAGATGGATAGTTTGGCAGCCCTTGGCAAAAGACTGAAATCATCTTTGGTCTTTCCTATACCATTAAAACCACAGGAAGACACAACGGGTCTGTTGCTGCTCCTTACAGCTTAGAATACAAGTATGCATCTAAAGCTGCTAGGTCGGAGGGCTTCCTTGGAGCTGATTTCTGATTGCACAGCACTCCTAGGAAATCTGCACAATGATTCATGCATAATGGAAAATGGACACACTAATGCTAAATTCTGAATCACTAGCAATCTTAATAGCTATTAACAAAACCAGTAAAAAATAAAACTCAAAGTAGTCCATTTGGCAGCTAGAAAAATGCATTATAAAACATAAAACAGAGGGAAGAATTCAGCTTTTCCTGTCATCTTATTGATAATAAAGTGTCTTCTCGCAGACAGGGTCTTGATGTGTAGTCCAGTCGGGCCTTGTGTTCACTATGTGGCCTCAAATTCGTTGATATCCTCCTGCCTCAGCCTCCTGAGGAGTGAGATGACAGGCGTGCACCACCACATCCAGCACAAAGTGCCTTTTTAAATTGTATTCTAGTGGATGTGAACTGCAGTTCAAAAGATAACATGAGTAAATGCATTTACAGAGTACACAGCCAAGGGTACTTCCAGTCCTTGACAAGCTGTTCAGTTACTATCTGGAAGAAAAATTCCTATGCCTCTAAAGAGGTCTAAGTTCTCGGGGTATCATCTATTTAAGAAATTTCCCAGGCTAGATAAAGGTTCATTATTCTTAATATAGCACACATTCTCACAAAATGTTTGGTGGCCTTTAATCTGTTTTAGACTGTTCAAAGTTCACTAACTGACCTCGTGACCATCTTTATGCCATAAAAGCAAGTAACTTTTAGAGTGACTTCACCATCTCTAGATTATGCTGTCGGTGACCTCATTTATAAATACCATTCACCAGAATATTGATTCCAATTCTTTCCCTCCATGGAGGTTTCCATCAGATCCAGAAAAAACAACTCTCTTCAACCAGATACTGCCCCACAGAATCATACCTCAATCCAGTGGATGATAAAACTGCAGTGTGACATGGATAGAGAAAAACAGATTGGGATCTTGGTTCTATTATCCACGTGTGGAAGACAGAGCATCAGTGAGGTCATTAACTTTATGTGACAGATTGTTTTAAATTCAAAATTAAAATCTCCTACTAGGAATGGAAGAGGCACTGAAGAGCAGCCAGGATTGAGGCATTTGCGAGCAGCTTCAGGCATAAGTTGACATAAAAATATGCCTATAGAAAGTATTAATTTAATCCATTCTTAAGCAAGGGTTATTGAACACAAAGGCAGCATGCGTTGAACATTAGGGCAGTTTTATGTGTTTCCAAGTTGGCACAAACTGCAACACATTTAGTCTCACAAGCCACCGCTGCCTACGGGAGTTTTTTTCCACAGTGATTGGAATTGAGACTTTCTGGCAAAGATCCAAGACCTCAACAGCAATCTGGCGCTCTATTTTTTTTTTTAAATACAATTCCCAAATAAATGGTTAGTTTTCAATTGGCTACAGCCAACCCAGAGCATCGCAGTAAAATTTGCTTTTATTCTCTATAATTTAATGTCTGGAAAAAAATCTAGTCTACTGTGAACTTTGTGTGTTTTTAAAGTGTTAAAAAAAAAACTCATCTTTTTTTTGATTTTCTGGCTTCTGGAAACTTATCTTTTATCTCTCACACACCTAAGACAATAGTCTCCAAATGGTTTTGTAACTTTAATCGCCTGTGCTGGCCTTTAAACTACATATTTATGAACAAAACATGTCCTGGGGGGTGGTGAACTTATGGTGTAATTTTTCACTGAAAGTTAAAATAAATTCAAGGAGCACTTACCATAAGACTGGACTCAAGAGGTCCCACTTAAGAAGTGCAGGAGCTAGGAGCATTCAATGCTTCAAGGATTCAGGTTTCCTTACTTTTTCTTCCCAGTCTACCACTCCTTCCCTGTCACCCAATTCCTAAAGCCTTGGCCTAGAGAACTGGGATTTTGAAACAGACACATTGAGGTTCCTTCAGTGCATTAGGCTTACATGGCATGGTGTTGGGATAAGTTTTCATCCAATTTCTTATGTTGCAAAGAAACAGTACCCACGCCAGTCCATGCCATTACTAGGGATCCACAATCTCAGAAAAACTTTCCACTCATCCACTTTATCTTCCAGAACTACAATGCTGACATTCCACGGGACTTTTCCTACTCCCTCCTTCACAGTAAACTTTTGGCAAGGACAATATAGCTTCATGTCACTCAACACTTTGTCATCCAAAGTCACTTGATTAGGTAATTCCAAGTTCACTAAATACTCCTGGGAGAATGGGAGTTAAGACAAACTTTTACAGTAAATGCCCAAACCACAACTGGTGACAATGCTGTGCTATTCCCCTGTGAGCCCCTGAAGAGGCATTAATAAAACCCTCAAGTTTTCAACATTTCTGTTTTTTAACTAACTGGTTATCTTTCTACCAGGCTCCAAATGCCAATGAAAAAGAGTGACTTCTCAAAGGCAAGCTGAAATGTCACAAGCTTTTCAACATCACTTTCTGAAGTGGCACTACTGTGTCAGAGCAAAGAGTGCGGCCCTGCAGGCAGGCTCCCTGGATGCCAAGAGTGGTTTCGTTGTCTTGGACACATTACTTATCCTTGCATTGACTCAGTTTTCTTAGCTGTTAAGTGGGGTTAGAAACAGTACCTACCTCATAGGTTAGTTGTACAAATTGCATGATAAAAGAATGGCTAAAGCTCATAACAGTGCTTAGTCCACTGACCTCCCCCTCCACCCCCCGCAAAAAAAAGTTAGCCTAAATGGGAAAGAAAAGAGTATAGGAAGGAAGTAGCAGAGAAAACAAAAACAAAGTAAAGTCATCCCAGAAGCATATAACCCAAGGGCACTGGCAGAAAACTCTAAGGTCCTGGAGCTGGAAGGGAACTTTATGACTCATCAATTATGTTCAAGGCTGAATTTATTTGGAAGACTGTTTGTGTTGCAAATGGCAACAGATGATGAATGGCAGGATTCCAACCAAGGGACTACAACGGACTGCCATTTTAAAGAGGTCCCTGCTCCCCCCACCCCTGTTCCTGTTGTCATGATGATGACAAGGGCAATGAACATTTGAGGAATGCCCCTCATGAGCCGCAAGTGGAGGGGTGACTACCATCCTTATGTGATGACACAATGTGTAATACACACATGCGCGTGCACACACACAAGTCTTACACAAAGGCCAAACATAGAAAGCAGGATGAGACAGACAGAAGCCATGGCTGTGGGTCTGAGTCTCACCAACCTCTCTCATTGGCTTTCCAGGGGTATTTCTTCCTTTAACAATAGAGAGAGGAAGAGGCAGAGATATCAGAAAGGGGAAAAACATGCATAAATATACAGTTTCATACCAGTTTGCTTCTTTTACCAAACAAATGCTGAGATGACAATTCATTTATATTCCCTTCTGGAAAAAAAAAAATAGAAACAAAACAAAACAAAAACCCAAAAGACACATCTAGTCAAATAACCTTACGTACACTTAAAGTCAATATAAACAGGTAACATGATCCAGGAGACATCATTTATAGAATCCAGAGATTTCATGCATTAAACTGGATGAAAACTGGCACAGGATAGAAATTGGAGAAACTGAGCGTTATTTGCAAGGGTAAATACAGAACCTCAAGCTTAGTGTTGAGTAATCGCAGAATCTCTTCACTTCGGACTTGACAATCAATACACTGAAACATAAAAAGTAGTTGAAGGTATATGCCAACAGCCTGAACCCCGAATGCAAAGTGGAACCCCACAGAGGGGCTGGAATCCATACTTGTGGGAGAATTTGTTCTGTTCAGCAGAAACTGAGCTTGTCCTCGATGGAACGAGAGGCATTTGAAAAAATACAAAGGATGAGGGGAAGAGGTAAGTCCCACTAAAGGACAAGCCACAGAACCAAATTCAAGAACGAGCTTTCAACCTCAGTCTCGAAACCCAACAAATAGCAAGGGTATTGCAAGTTAAAGTCTAAAAGCCCACGAGCCTTGTCTTATGGAACCCTGCATGAGTATGCATTGCACCTATTTTTGAAAAATGATTCCAATGAGAACATATTCTAATATCCATAACTGGACAGAACCGTAGGGACCTCTGCTCCTACCTAATATGTCCTGGATATGCAGTTTCTTTTGTTCTCCAGTGTCCTGAAAAGTGTACTGGGGATGTGGGTCTGTGACAAGAGCTTATTTAACATATGTGAAACCTGGGTTCCATCCTTAGAAGCATGAAATAAAATAGTAATTTTCAAACAGTAAGATCCTGGTTTTCAAACCACTTGACCTTAACAATGGGATAGTTCTTAAAATATTCTAGGGAATTCTGGCATGTACAGCCGATAAGAGCAGAGATTTTCTCTGTAATGCACCTTGCTCAATGTCTCCAAGAAGGCTGACTCCCTGAAACGATTTCAAGTCTAGAATAAGGAAGTAAGTAAGCAGCTACAAAAGAAATTCAGAAGCCAGGGTTCCAAACTTCCAGTACACACTTAAAAAGTTTTCTAAGCGTGACTGACCCTGCCTCTGGCTTACCCTTCTTTCTTCTATCTTCCTTTCCTTCTTTGTTTCTGCCCTCTCCCCCTTCCTTTCGTTTTACCTGTCTGCCTTTTTCTCTCCCACCTCTTACTTCTTTGTCTGCCTTCTGAATTTTCCCCGAGAGTCAACAGATTTCTTAAGAGCATAAACATTGCAGCTTGACCACGTAAGAGCTGCCCATCCAAGATGTTCCTCCAAATGCGGAAAACAGAACAATAGGTATTGGCATCTCAGCAGGTGCGTTCCTTCCTAGTGGTAGATCCCGACCAGATGATAAAAGAAAAGAGGGAAGCTCATTTCATCCTTGAGAACTCAAAACAACCCAGTGTGAATCTCTCACTTTTCCTCAGGATGCCTTTGGCAAGGTTTTATTTATTTAGTGTATTACTAAGGGACTGAAGCCAGGACCTTTACACTGACCTATGTATCCAGACCTTATTAAGAACTTTATTAAAATTTTAAGACACTGCCCAGGCAAGGCTTGCATTTGTGATCTTCCTGCCTCAGTCTCCCAGAACACTGGAGATTATAGGAATGTGCCACCATGACCAGGGCCAGCATTAAGTTTTTTCTCCTTAAAAAACAACAACAACAACAACAACAAAAACCCTTTATACTTTAAAGTTACACTGTCTTCTAGCAGAATTATTTTCCTTCTACAGCTGTGGATTCCTTAAGGATAGGGCCTACAATGCTCTTTACCTTGCACTAGATAATCTTAAATTTTTGACAAGTACTGGCTAAACTGAATTGGTGGGGTCCTGCTCAAAAATCTTTGACATTAAACCCAATTTGGCTTTGAATGCTACCCTTTAGCCTGCATGCCAAGGGCTGATCACTTGTTCTGGTTTTTAACTTCGGACTAGTTTTAAGATTTCAGACCTAAAGGAAGAACAATGTTTCCACGAAACAGTAAGATTTAGCTTTGGAATGTAATTATGATTCCTAGAATGATTAAGGTTACACATGTTATGGTAAGTGGACCTCCCAGAGCTACAATAAGGCCTGAACTCTCTCCAAATCCCTCCTCTCGCTTGGGCCCACATGTGCTCCTTAATATGATTCCAAAAGAAGGTCATCTTTTTGTTGAAAACGAGTATAGAGAAGTTCAAATACTTCCCCACATCACAAATTCCATTGTTGTAAAGATATGTCAAAATATGCACATTAGTTTCATTTATACTACTAGTTTATTAAAAAGAAAGATCTGTGCTATTATGTTTCCTCTCTGGAAGAATCTTTTTGGTCTGTGTCTTGTACTGTGAGCAACTATTTTGAAAATAATGATGCACAGTGTAATAAGTATTGTTATTCTCTTATTTCATTGTGAAAAGTTTAGTTTCACATAAAATAAAAAAAAAAAAACTTCTGCTCTATGGAAAGTAATTCTACATTGCAAAATCAAAGTTACTTGGCTGTATCATTTTTAAAAAGCTTTTGATCAATTAATAAAGTACCAGATGTAAGTTTTATTTCATGAAGACATTCTTTGGAGAGGAGCTTTCTTAGAGCTGTGGTTAGGGTGCAAATTTCATAATCTGGTGTGTTGTCTGGGAACAAAACAAGGCAAAGGATAAGTGGGCGGAGCCCATTCCAGGTTAAATAAGGGGCCTGGGCATGCCTGGAGACATGTAGATTTTGGAGGCAGTGTGAGCTTGAGATGGCTGAGTCACTGTTTCAGAGTCAGAACCTGTTGCAGGACATTTTTGTCTCTGGGTGCCCTCAGCTTTTTTAAAAATCTTAGTTCACTGGCTATGTTAAAAAGTTAAAAGAGAATCAAAGAGTCCCTCTTTACAGTTTCTGTTTCATTGTGAGTCAAAGATGATTCAGATGGCCCTGCTTTAAATATTGAACACGCAAGCTCTTTGATGAACACAGGTTTAAGTGTATTAACCAATTCACTAGTGGTTTTGTTGAGCTGAAAACCGATCAGCATGGAAGCCTATGACTGTATTCATGGAATGAGTCAGAATGGACAGAAAATAGAGTGTGAAGCAGGAACTAGCAAATTTTCTCTGTAAATCTCTTAGGGGTTGCAAGCCACAAAGTGTCTGTACCAGTTATATCATTCTGTCACATCTACTCTACTCTCATATTCAGAAAACAACTGTTAGCAACATGAATAGGTGTGGCTGTGTTTGAATAAAACTTTATTTCTAAACACAAGCAGTAGGCCAGACATGGCTGAGGATATAGAAGTTGCTGGTCCCTGGTGTAAAGGGGAAACTGGTCAAATCTTTAAATGAGAAGGATACAGAATGGTGCTTGAAAAGTGGACACAGGAGTCTGTCTCATTGTGTGTGTGTGTGTGTGTGTGTGTGTGTGTGTGTGTGTGTGTGGCGCTGGGGATAGAACTCAGGCCTTCATGCACACAAAGCACACACTACTACTGAACTATACTCCTAGTCCCGCCTTTATTTATTTATTTTTTCTTGAGACAGGGTCTCGCTCTGTAGTTTAGGCTAGCCCTCAGCTCAGCCTCCAACTCACATCACAGCAATCCTCCTGCCTTTGCCTCCCGAGTGCTGGGATTACAGGCGTGAGCCACCACGCCCGGCACTGTGGTATGTGGTACTGGTTGCTGCTGGGGTGAGTCTCCGCGCCCTGTATGGTATGTGGTTGCCGGGGAATCGAACCTGGGCCCTTGCGCTTGCAAGACAGGTACCGGAAACACTGAGCTAAATCCCCGGGCCCCCCACCTTTATTCTTTTTCCCTCTTTCACAATAGACCCAAGGAACAAGATTTGAAATTTTAAACACAGCAGTTTTTACAGAGCTGTTGGGTTGGTAATTGAGGGACAGTTGAAAAAAGTTATGTGAGCTTAATTGGGTGGGATGGAATGAGAGAGACAGGATGGCACGGGCTGCTGGGGATAAAGATTCTATGGCACAGGTCAGTGGGCAAGGGATTGTAAGGCAGTAGAAAGCCCACACGGCGCTGCTGTTTTCTTCTTTTACTGCAGTAAAAGCTTATCTTGAGTCTTGTCATTCATTAATTGGCATAAAGTGGCGCCTCATTTTAGAGCCCAATACTACAGTAGGGTGTTTCTCTTATCTGTGCACATACTGAACATATAAAAATACACCTTTAGATTGCTAAATGGCCAAAGAATTATGAACAAATTATTTTTAAATTATTTCTTTTGTTGGGTTTACCTAGGTAGTGTTGCTATAAAATAATGGTGAAGATTTAGAAAATGTCTTAGAACAGATAATGACTTTTATTACTATGGTAATCGACTGCAACATATACTTACAGAGAGACAGAAGGTAATTAGATAAATAGATTAGATCAAAACTGGCTAATGTTCAGTGCTTGAATATAGACTGAACTACTGAAATCCCTCAAATGGTTAGGAACTATCTAGAGATTAATCAGGAAAGATATAATTGCAAAGCTAAATGTGCGCACAATCACACCTTAAACATCCTACAATTTCTATTGCCTATTTTGCAGGGTCATGCTAGCCATGGCTTTATCATTTCACTAAGTGGAGAGGCATGTTCCCCTTTATGAATCTGGATAACAGTTTAGTGGGGCCATTGAGATAAGATCAGATGCCTAATTTAACTTGCTGAATAGCCATGAACAAGGAACTTAACTTCTTTGAGCTTCTACGTATTTTGTGAAAATAAAAGATAAAGATTAGCTGATATCTGAGGGTCCAACTCTAAGCCAAAACTATAGCACAGGGTAACAAAGAAGGTGTAAATTTAAAATATACAATTCATCTGTCTATGTACTTTATAAAATTATGAAAACAGTTTTTTTTAAAGGCCTTTCCTCTGTGAGCAATTAACTAACAGTTAAATAAACCACGAGGTGGTATTTAATAGCACATTTCCACTAAATGTCAGACCTCTGGCTCTGACATCTGCTTTGAGTTACTCAAACAGCTGTCTGAAACAGCTGTAGCAACCATGAACTTCATTTTTTTTTTCACAATGAAATAACAGGAACATAGATGAAAGAGTGAGAAATAAAACAACAAAGCCCACAAAGTCATTAGCCAGGTCTTGGCAGAAACTTTCACAATAAAACTATTAAAATTTAATTTTTTATGAAGATACTCACTTGAGCAAGGAAAAGGGGAATCAGTTATAGAAATACTTTTTAAAAACACAAATACACACACACACAGACACACACACACACACACACACACACACACACACTCTGAATCAGAAAATCACATTAGCAGCCTGTAGCCAGCATTTTATGTTTAAATAAATAGAATATAAACAGCAAGTGCTATATGTGTTATGAAAAGGGACTTCTTCATAAGACTTTTGTTTCTACCTCTGTATGTACATGTGACTACAGACATACAGAATTTGTTTGGGATCTTGACCCCA
This sequence comes from Petromus typicus, assembly GCA_004026965.1. NCBI lineage: Eukaryota > Metazoa > Chordata > Mammalia > Rodentia > Petromuridae > Petromus > Petromus typicus. The sequence continues at coordinate 2,549 of PVIR01028766.1, read as the reverse complement.
GTCTGTGAAAAATGTTTATACTGCCTAGATAACGGTGAAACCAACCCACTGGTCATTATTCTAAATGTCATACATACTTAGCCTTTCAAGGCTCTTTTCTTTGGGAAAATCTGTGAAGTCTGTGACCCAGAGATACTAAAATCCTAAGGAAATTTAATGTAGTATCAGCCCAATATACCTACCAACTGGTAAGACATTCCTACCTAAGCCAACCATCTCTCTTGTCTCCCTCTCTCATGAATACATGGACAGAAAAACATACATACATATATATATATATATATATATATATATATATATATATATATATATATATGGGAGCAGTGATTTTCTTTTATGTAAGTACAATAAACCAACCATATATATATATTTTTTTCTTTTAAATTACAAAAATGGGTTTAGTTATAAAGCGTCCAAACACTTTTAAGAGTGCGTTAATAATGAGTCAATTTTTACAGTGATGAAACTTTTCATCCAATTGAATTTTAGGAGAAAAATGCTTGCAAGAATTCCTAGCTTAGCAGGAAAAAAGCAAAGGAAAAAAAAAAAAAAGCCAAGGTCATAACACCATAGGAAGACTAGCCAACCTTGCTCTATGTTTTTGTTTTCTAAGAATATAAAATAAATTTTCAGGCCATTATTGCATGCCTGAGTAAAGAGAATGAACTTAGTCAATGGACTTGGTATCAAACTAGGCTTTCTTAACTATTACTTCAGAACTCAAATCAGCACTCAGGAAAAGGTATTGTTCCATGAGCACTAGTGTAGTATATACTATCCAGGCAGTCTGAATTGTTTCCCAAGGTCCTATCTAAGCAGACCGCTATCCTATGGGTAAATAAACATCAGAGATACTAACTGCTACTACCACATCAGAGGAGGTATATTTCTATTCTAGGTGGTTTCATCCGTACCCAGTCTTGTGCTAAGGACTCTGAAAGGGAAATGCAGGGAGGCGGAGCAAAGGATTTCACCGGAAAGCTAATTTAGGTACAAAAAGGGAAGGCCAGGCTATCCTTGGGAAGGAGCCAGGAGCTTTACTTCTGTTGCTTACACTCTTGTTGTCCAGACATGGGAGAAATACCTATGGTATCAATGGAGTAGCTGCCAACTTCCCACAGAGCAGGTAAATGAGCACCAGTTCAAAGGGCTGGAGTAAGACCTATCTAGGATGTCAAGGAAAAGTGTGCAAGTGATGAAATATATACTAGCTGTGGGGACAAAAGTCCTAGTCCCAAGCAGCCATGGACTCCTGAGGAAGAAACTTCTACCTGAAATTGTGCCCTTTCTAATTAATTATCATCAAGACTAGAGGGTTTGTTCTTACTAAATATGTCCTATTATTGCACTGGGATGTGAACTTCGGAACTGTGTGTCTATAATGGAGTGTAAGCGCTTTGAAGGCAAGGAATTTTCATTTCTTCTGGGCATCTCTAATACTTTCTCTGATACTGCAGACACTAGTAAAAGTTGGCAGGAAAAAGTAATAAGCATAAAGGTGAAAAGATTTGATTTTTGCCAAGCCTGTGTATGGTCTTCTTATGAAACATGAGAGCTCGGGAGAGACGAGACAGCTACTGTAGCCAGGTCAGAGAGGAGGATGGCAGGTGGCGAGTGAGGGGCTGAGTGGGAGACAGATAAAGTTTTCGTCTGTTAAAATCAACACATCAGTGGTACTCAGCAGTGGAAAGATGGCTGGTGCAGACATTTAAAATTAGCCTCCCCTGACGGTTCCTTAGCAACGCTGTACCAGAACATTATTGCTTTTAATGTGCACTGCACAATGTTCACGCGTACATCAAATGGCTAGGAAATGGCCATTGTTAACTGACACTGAACAAAAAGACGGAAAAACACACTACTCAAAACACCCTCCTCATTGCCTTTTGGAGAAGAACAAATCGTGCAGATTTTCTGCCGCCCTTCGCTCCCAGGCTGCCCATTAGGGGTGCCAATCACTGGCCACAAACCATGTGGCTTCTCCTTTCTGCTTCTCTAGGCTTGCCTTCTATCTGCTCACAGGTGACTGCTGCCATTTTTGGTGTTGTTGTTGAAGGGAGGTGGGCCAGTGATTTTCTTTTCTGTAAGCGCAATAAACCAATATAAATGTTCCCAGAAAATAATAACAGCAGTGAAAAATCTCCTTAGATGAAGTAAGACATTGGAAACTCATGCGAGCTGGTAAGAAAATTCTGTGGGCTAAAATGCTGCTTTTGTGTGAGAGCCAAAATAACCCAAGGTAAAACTGATAAGAGCAGTAAAACACAGTATTAATATTTTTCTTTGCAAAGCCTGTATTCAAACTATGGAAGAGGAAGATGTAATAAATGGGTCTATGAAAACCTGATTCTGGGCCGGGGAGTTAGCTCAGTGGTTCCGGCGCCTGTCTTGCAAGCGCAAGGACCCGGGTTCGATTCCCCGGTAACCACATAACAATACTGGGTGTGGTGACCCACACCCAGCAGCAACCAGTACCACATACCACAGTGCCGGGCGTGGTGGCTCACGCCTGTAATCCCAGCACTCGGGAGGCAGAGGCAGGAGGATTG
>PVIR01028765.1:0-21927 GCA_004026965.1 Petromus typicus | reverse complement strand
CCACACCCAGCAGCAACCAGTTCCACATACCACAGTGCCGGGCGTGGTGGCTCACGCCTGTAATCCCAGCACTCGGGAGGCAGAGGCAGGAGGATTGTGATGTGAGTTTGAGGCTGAGCTCAGGGCCAGCCTGAACCACAAAGCGAGACCCTGTCTCAAAAAACCTAAAAAAAAAAAAAAAAAAAAAAAAATTTGGAATCCATATATTTTAAATGACATACTGGTGGCTTTGGACATCTGTGTTCAGTTATAGTGGACACGGAATAAAATTCCAAATTTTCCGAGTGCACTTTAGATGCCTGTCTCCTTCTCATTAGTATCCTAAGAAATCTAGTACCTAAGCTCATCTGAGAGCAAATAAACTAGGAGATGCTCGAATGAAAACGAGAATGAAATATTTATGTCTTTAAAAGTCAAAGAAAAAACATTCCTCTAGCCAAGTTTATCTAAGAAATTTTCCTGTGAAATTCTACCCCGAAGCTACCATTATGGCAACAAAGAAAAGCACTGAAAATACACAGTCGTCATAAAAAATCACAGTAGCCCAAAGTGAACATGTTCAGAAGTTGAGGTAGAAAATAGGATCCATGATTTAGAAGTATCAAGCCCCCAAAGCTTCTGCTCTGGCCTCAAATGAATGTCTTCCTCAGTTGAAAACACCAGTTTCTAAGTTGTTTTCGCCAATCTGCATTTTCTAGCTCTAAGATGACTGCACAGCTGAATGAAACTTTAAAAATATGATTTCACTTTAGCATACAAACATGGTTATATATGTGCTTGTATGTAAAATGTAAGGTAAAGCCAAATACTTTGAGGTGGGACAAATATTTAGATATTGTATAATGCTGCAATTCTAGTTCACAAACTCTTGCAGAGGGTTTGAATGCTGTCTAAATGCTTCTTTTGTCTCCTTTCTCTGCATCCCTACAGATCTTCATAAACAACGAATGGCATGACTCACTGAGTGGAAAGAAATTTCCTGTCTTTAATCCTGCAACTGAGGAGAAAATATGTGAGGTAGAAGAAGGGGACAAGGTGAGTCTTGGAGTACTAGCTCCATTTTGTGCCAGATTCCTCTGATTCTAACCATTCGAATTCCCCAAACCCACCGCAAATTCAACAAGTTAGTGAATGCTGAGGAGTTATAGTGATTTATTTTCATATAGTTTTTTATTGATTTTCAGTTGATATAATGTCTAGATTTATTGTACAAACAGACTCTCTAAGAAAAGATTAATCCTAGTTTTGAAAGTGAAAATATTCTTTTCATTTTTTGGTGAGGTTAAAATTTTAAAAGCTAATATGTTATTTTTAGATACTCTAATTACTTTAGATAATGCATTTCAAAGTTATATCATTAAAATCATTAAATTAATATGAATTGATAGATTTTAAATGAATTTCAAAATATTTTAAATTGAGTAACTAATTAAGAGTGTAGGTATAGTCTAACTAAAATTTTAACCAAAAAAAGACCAAATTCTTCAGTGACAATTTTTCTTAATTCTAAATGCTCTATTAATTTAAATATTGAGAGTAACCTTATGAAAAAAGATAGTATTTTTAGCTACAGTTACAAATGATGATAAAATGACAGAATAAAAAAATGACTACTTTCCTTAGGATGGCATTGCTAATCATTAATGAGGTCAGTATTCAAATATTGTCCTTCTGAGCCCAGAGCCTGTGCCTACGAAGATTACTGGTTTACTTCGTGATTTTTAACAAAGTAAGATGGAGTACATTTTTAAAGCCTTGAGAGGTTAGAAAAAATAAAAGCCTTCAGAATGTTTACCCAGACACAGATGTAAAAAGTACATGTGTAAAAAATTGAAGGAATTTGTCTGTTCTTTAATTGCTCCAATGTTAGTGAGCTTTAAATCTCTGTTTCCGAGATTAGATATAAAGCAGTGAAATATCTTGCTTGATGAAAAGACTACTGGGAGATGAATTCAGTGAAAGCTATGGATCATACCATGTGTCACTCTGGGTTTCAGTGCCTTGGCTCAACTTCATGTTCCTCCTGTTCCATTCGTTCTTTGCCTGAACTTCGATTCACAAGGTCATAAATTTCAAGGTACCAAGTCACACAGAGCTGTCCTTGGAAAGCAGTAGAACTGAAGAGCTTCTTTGGTTTTCTAAAGGGCCTCAATACTTCAAAAGTCTGAATTCCGACTGTACACTTAGAACAAAATGAGGCCCAGGCACACAGGGCCAGAACAGAGTTGGATCACAGAGGCTGAAGTTCGAGAAACACAAACAATGGCATGGACACCTGTCATCTGATTTCAGGCTTCACTTTCTTTATCCACTTAAGAATTCACCCATGATTGGGCTGGGGATATAGCTCAGTGGTTCCAGTGCCTGTCTTGCAAGCGCAAGGGCCCGGGTTCATTCCCTGGTAACCACATACAATACTGGGCGTGGAGACTCATGCCCAGGAGCAACCAGTACCTCATACCACAGTGCCGGGCGTGGTGGCTCACGCCTATAATCCCAGCACTCGGGAGGCAGAGGCAGGAGGATTGTGATGTGAGTTTGAGGCTGAGCTCAGGGCCAGCCTGAACCACAAAGCGAGACCCTGTCTCAAAAAAAAAAAAAAAAAAAAAAAGAATTCACCCATGGACAGTTCCACACTCAGCTTCTCGCTGCCTTAGGGAAAAGTCCACCTCCAAAGGCCCTAAATAGTATTATTCAACCTTTTTTTATGGCCCAGGCTACCTCAACGACCTAAGAATTCCACATTCACCATGCCCAGTGTCCTGCCCCCAACAGTGTTTGCTTGTCAGCACCTCTATGCAGCTCCACAGCAGCCTTCAGGAGCTAGCCCAAGTCACAAGGGCAGTGGGATTCAGGGAATCCATTTCTGCACTTACCTCATGGGGCCCCTGTTCTTTTTTGTGTAAGACAAAATCATAAATATGTCGAAGGTCAATTAAGATAAGATCTCCAAAGGTCTTCAAAAGTACCATGCACATAAATCCTCAATCACTGAGGGGTGATTTACCTCTTTCAAAGCCTTCTCAAATCTTCCCAGGTAGAACTGCTTTCTTCTGTGTGGTCAGAGAACATTTTCTTTGCCTGTAACCCTTGTGTTAGAAAGATATGAATAGTGGTGAATCCATCCAGGTAGTATGCATCTGTTGAGATCAACACAACAGCTCGTGTTTTCACAGCTCGGATTCTGATAGAAATTATCAAGGAAACATTCTTCTCTTTAATCGAGCTTTGAATTTTCACATACCCCACGTACCTCACCCTAGGAATCTAGTACTCACCTAGTTGTTGACAAAGGTAATGATCCAGAAAAAGTAGCATTCATCAAGACTGCCTGGAAGCCTAGTTACAACACAAACTCTCATCCTCCCTTAGAGTTTGTTTTTATAATGCTAGAGGTGAGCCTGGGAATTTGCATTTCTGGCAAATTCTCAGGTAAGAGAGAGATTGTTAAAGAGAGAGTGTGGGAATACATTTTAGGGACACTGAAATACAGTATTAAACAATAAGTTGTCTCTTTTTTTGGAGCCTAACATTTAATGGCAGACAAAGATTCTTTTCTTAATTGCTATGAGGTAAGCTGTAATATAATATATATATATATATGTATATATAATGTATTTTACATAATACATATGAAATTCAATATATTTATAAAATGTGTACTGCTTATAACATGCAAATTATAATTTCCATCTACCCATGCATTTATCATTTCTTTGGGTTTGGAGCCTCTTCTAGGTCATAACCTTGTGAACTGCAGCCACCTCTGCATGTGTAGACCATCACAATGTATTCCTCCTCTTTGACTGTATTCTGAACCTGTTATTCAAGCTCCATCTATGGCCCTTCATCTTTCCTTCTCAGACTTTGCTAATCACTACTGTATTTTCTTCTTTAAAATCAACATTTTGGGGTCGGGGAGTTAGCTCAGTGGTTCCAGTGCCTGTCTTGCAAGCACAATGGACCCGGGTTCGATTCCCTGGTAACCACATAACAATGCTGGGTGTGGGACCCACACCCAGCAGCAACCAGTACCACATACCACAGTGCCGGGCGTGGTGGCTCACGCCTGTAATTCCAGCACGTGGGAGGCAGAGGCAGGAGAATTGTGATGTGAGTTTGAGGCTGAGCTCAGGGCCAGCCTGAACCACAAAGCGAGACCCTGTCTCAAAAAAAACCTAAAAAATAAAAAAATAAATAAATAAATAAATAAAATAAAATCAACATTTTGTCCCCCATCTCTGAGCGAAATCATACCAAAATTATCTTTCTGTGACTGGATTATGTCACTTAACATAATGCTCTCTAGTCACATCTGTTTTACCACAAATGACAAGAATCATTCTTTTAACAGCTGAATCAAAAACCCCATTGCTCATATGCCACATATTTTTAGCCACTTATTTATTGATAGGCATCTTAGCTGATTCCATATCTTTGCACATGTAAATAGTTCTGCAATTAACAGAACTATCCCTGGGAGTGCAAGTATAATTTTAACTGATTTAATTTTGTTCTTATGTGGGATAGCTGAATTACATGGTGATTTAATTTTAATTTTTTGAGATTTTCATTTATTCTTCAAAATGACTACACTAATTTACATTCTCACCAAAACTATGTAAGTTTCTTTTTCTCTATATCCTCATTTGCATTTGTTATGGTAATATCCATTCTGTACAACATAAGAAGATATCAATCAAAATAAAATTTTGACCTCATTCAGATCATCTTCCCCTTTTAAGACAAGATTATTTGAATTTTTACTACTGCTTTAGGGCTTTTGACTTTCTAGATATTAATTCCTTGTCAGAAGTATAGTCTACCTGTTTCTCTATTCTGTAGGTGAGCTCTTCATCTGTTTGCTGTTCATAACTTTTTCAGGAGGATAGAAATATATTTATCTATCTTTGTTTTTTGTGCTTGTGCTTTTGAGGTTTTATCCAAAAAAATCATTGCCTATATCAATATACTGACATATTTACAAGTGTAGTTTAATAGTTTAAGATCATTCATTTAGACATTTAACATAGCTTGTATTGATTTATATTATAAGAAATGTGGGCTTAATTTTATTCTTCTGCATATAAATACCAGTTTTCCCAGCAGGATTTATTAAAAAGGATGTTTCTAGTCTAGTGTATGTTTTTCATCTCTGTTGAAAATCAGGTTGGGGAGTTAGCTCAGTGGTTCCGGTGCCTGTCTTGCAAGCACAGGGACTCGGGTTTGATTCCCGGTAACCACATACTACACTGGGTGTGGAGACTCACGCCCAGCAGTAACCAGTGTCACATACCACAGTGCCGGGCATGGTGGCTCATGCCTGTAATCCCAGCACTCGGGAGGCAGAGGCAGGAGGATTGCTGTGATGTGAGTTTGAGGCTGAGCTCAGGGCCAGCCTGAACCACAAAGCGAGACCCTGTCTCAAAAAACCTAAAAAAAAGAAAGAAAAAAAAAAAGAAAATCACTTGGCTGTAGATATGCTAGAACAAGTGAAAAGATGATTGGAAATTATCCTATTACACCTGTTCTGCACCTCCATGAAGTTTCTGAAGTCCAGACTTGGACAGAGAAAAATTGATCATCACTGGCAAAGTGCTACAGAAGATTGGGAAGCCTGAGCCCTGTGAGCTCCTCCAAAATACAAGAGAACATGCTCTTCACATTCACAAAGGAAGAACAAATACCTGGTGTCAGAGATTTCTAGAGATCCACATGTAATTTCATCTCAAATGCTCATCTAGTGGTTAGTGGCCCAATCAAACAGAAGGAAAAAGCAATAATAATCTCACTGCTGTAGATAAGGCCATAATAGCTCATATTCTTCCTCTACATAGTTCTCAATGTCACTCACAGAAAGACTATCTAATCTGTTTGTAGTTTGCAACTAGTAAAAGAAAACAGCGTTTTACCTCTGGAGTCTGGGTGCTTAAGTTTGTCATTGCCTTCCTAGATAATCTCTTGATTTGCCATGAGGATCATTTTCCTGAGAAAAACAAAACTCCATGCCTGGGTTACAGCTGAAACCTTCTCAGCAATCTATGGCCTTCTCTTGACACATTTGTGGTACTTACTTTCTTCATAAGCAGTAGTAAGGCAGGACTGGAGGTTACACTCTAAGTCTTCGAATAGTTTGCCATTGAGTTGCTTCTGAAATTGAAGGCTGAACTAACAAATACCTGGTGGGGATAAAAGTAAATCTCTCTTAATTTAAGAGCTTATGAGAGATAAAAAGTATAATTAATCTGATAACTTTTTTATATCTGAGTAAATTATATATAGAAATGCACTGCCTGGGTGTGACTGAAGGGTTCTGTTTTTCTTAAAAGCTTGAGGATCTTTACTTTTAAAAAAGAACATTTTAGGGCCGGGGAGTTAGCTCAGTGGTTCCGGCACCTGTCTTGCAAGTGCAAGGGCCCAGGTTCGATTCCCCGGTAACCACATAACAGTACTGGGTGTGGAGACTCACGCCCAGCAGCAACCAGTACCACATACCACAGTGCCGGGTGTGGTGGCTCACGCCTGTAATCCCAGCACTCGGGAGGCAGAGGCAGGAGGATTGCTGTGATGTGAGTTTGAGACTGAGCTCAGGGCCAGCCTGAACCACAAAGCGAGACCCTGTCTCAAAAAACCTTAAAAAAAAAAAAAGAAAAAAGAACATTTTAAATTGTTTTCCGGTAATTAAAAGGTTATATCTTTGGATGTGCCAGTCCTAAAATAAAAACATTATGAGTCATTAAAATTTTAAAAAGAAAGAAAAAATAAATAGCAATGGTCTATTATACCTACTAGCTATGAATAATGTAAAAGCTTTGTTTTATAATGGAATCAGTTAAGATATAAAGGTCAATGTAGGTTACACAAGACATAAGCTTATAAACCATCAGGGTAACATGATAGCTTTAGAAGATCATTAACGAGATTATGAAATGTTTATTGACTTCCTATTTTAGGGCCAGAATATAAAAAAATATCATAACATAACACAGATAGTCATAAATATTAATTGCATTGGAGACACTATTAGAATAACTCTCCAGAGCTGTAAAATCTAGGATTGGGCGAGGTACAGGATCAAATTTTGGTTGCACTCTCTGCTGGATTTCATGGTCATGAGGCCTAGATATGAAAAAAACAAGGCCCATAAAAATAACAGTAGTAACTTGAGGCTGTAAAGACTATCTCAGTGCATCAAGCTTAGGAATTGCTTAACTAGCGGCTATGGTCAAGCTGATTATTCCGATGAGGTTTAGTTAAGTTGTAGTATTTGAGTCTTTACAAAAATATGTAAGATTTTGAGAGCACAGAGTGTTCTGGTAGAACATTCTTGGCAAGGAGAATCATAGAGCTATAACAAGCTGAGTCAGATAGAGCAGAAAAAATTGTGAATATGAGGTTAGGGCCAGTGGAGGTGGGGAGGGAAGTGGTAAAGAATTTTGGACTTTGAAAACCTAGCAGAGAAGTCTGGCCTTGGACTGTAGGTGCAAAGGAACAGTTTAAAAGAGAGAGTGATAAGATAAAACTATGAAAAAGATTAGCCTAGTAACAATAGGCAACATAGTTGGGTAAGGAAGAAAATGAACTTGAGCAGGCTGTCAACATTATAAAATAATAAAAGCCTGTAATTGTATTAGACAGTGAAAACTGAAAGCAAGTATTACAATATTCTGGAATTGCTGAGAGTTATTTTTAACATTAGTTTGACTTTTAAGCCTAAAATAGAAATCATATCTGTATAATGAATAATATAATGTTTTTCACATGAAAACATATAGTAAGGGTTTCCTTATTTAATCTTCAACACAACCTTAAGAGGTCACCTACCTTCAATTTACAGATTTAAAAACTGAGCTTTACAATGTCGCACAATATTTCACCTCTGTCCACAAATTCCCCATCTGTAGAGTCAACCAAATGTGGTGACATTGTTACCAACATAAAATATAAAATTACACCCACTATGGTTGTGTCTATACTGAATGTGTACAGATATTTATTCTTATAAATATTCCCTTTAAAATATAGCATAACAGCTCTTTGCATAATGTTCACATTATAGCATTATAAATAATCCACAGATGATTTAAATTATGCATGAGAATGTAGATAGGTTCTGTGAAAAGGTACCAATTTATGTGAGATTTTACCACCTGTGCATTTAGTTTATCTGTAATGTGGTCCTGGAACCAATTCCTTTGGAATCCTGATGGATAACTCTTATTCATGGTGTATAAGATAGTGGGGTGATGATTTGGTTATATGTCTCTCCCACTTGCCAGGATATTTCAAAGAAACAATCTGGTTCACTCTTCTATCACAGACTGAGGGTGTATGGAGGGTCAGATATGAAATCTTTGATGGATATGCAGGTTAATGCAGATGACTAGTTGTCTCCAAAGTTACATAACTAATAAGGAGGACTTAGAATTTAAATCTACATTGTTTTATTCCACAACTGTAAATTAACTGTACCTATCATTACTCTACCTCTTCTGAAAAACTAAATGTTAGATGTGAGAAAAAAGAAAGATAGAATCCAAAACACACAACCACAAGAATATCTTCATTTCTAACAGCATTTTCTGAAGATGTGTTTTTCAAATGACAATAATTGTCTTGCAGCCAGTTCCTCCATGTCTGTTGTGAGGCCGGGACCCTCTGTCAGCCCATACTTGGCTGCGGCCAGCAGGAGAACACTGAACAGAAGGACTGAAAGGAAAGCCATGTCACACAGATCTGCTTAAACACGGAGACGCAAATATTTTATAGGTCATGGTATCCATATACTATACAGATAGATTTGTGATTTGTCTGTCTTTTTCCTAAAAGTACTTTCTGAATTTAACATGAGAAAGATTTATGATCTAAAACAATGACCAAACATAAGCAATCCTTATGATTAACTGAATGCTGAGAATATGCACTATGTATGTATTTCTCCAGATAGCAGGCAGTGAACCCACACATTTTGTTGAATATATGCATCATTCTCCCAATTTTTATGGTTAGATTCATGTACTATAATGAAATCCTTGCTTGTTTGTATGATCACTTAATCAGATTGGATTATGCTGTTAAATGTCTCTTATTTCTGATCATCTTAGTTTGGTGATAAATACAGATGATCCACAATTTGCAATGGTTCAACTTCCAAATTTTTACTTTAGTGAGATGAAAAGGCTATACACATTCAGTAGAAATCATATTTCAACTTTTGAATTTTGAATCCCCCCCCCCCCGCAGGCTAGCAAGAGACAGCATAAAGTTCTCTTTCAATGCTGAACAGCAGCAGCAAACCACAATTCCCAGTCAGCCACATTATCCAAGTGTTTAAAAATCAATGCTATATTGTGTACTGCATTAACCAAACTAGATTAGATATTAAATGTTTTATTATAAAATAGACTCAAAGATGAAAAATCTATACACATGCACTATAAATGCGCATTCTGAGCACTTAACTCAATCTAGGACAAACTATGATGTTCAGTAGCTCAGCTCTGTTAAATGTATTTCTGACTTGCAGTATTTTGATGTACAAAGATGCAACCTTAACATAAATTAAAGAATATCTCAATTTTAATTTTTTTATTTATTTCCATTTCATAATTTTGAAATTTGTAAGATAGGACTTCTTAGGTGGCTCCGTGGCACAATGGATAGTGCATTGGACTTCTGGAGGCTGGAGGCATTCCGAGGCTAGGACTTCTTAATTGAATACAATCTAAAGAGAAGGCCTATGACTGTCCAAAAGGAAGAATTTAGTTTAAATGTGAGCCACTTAAGCAATAAAAGTCACATTCTTCCTCCCACCCTAGCTCAAAGGTAGTTACACCTTCTGCAAAATGTTGCAAACTTCTGGCTTGTGATGTTGAGATTTGTGAACTTGCACAGTGGTCAGTTCTGTGTAGCAAAAGTGAGGGAGGGTTGTTGGAATTTAAAATATTTGCAATGGATTTGATTGAGGGAGAAAAAGCACATGAACTAGTAACACAAGAATGAAGATATTCACTGTAGGCATGTTTGGTAGCTGAGTGGTGTCTGCACAAAGGTCTGCAGGGGGACAGCGAACCAGGGTGAACTCACAGAGAGCTGGAGGAATACATATCTGGCTGAGGAAAACACAACACAGAAGCAAGTGTATGACAGAAAGCAACCTGAGTGAAAACAAGGAGGCTACTTAAAGAGATCTTGTTAATGTGGACTTATTCTACCACCTGTGTTTTGTTTTAAATCAACGTAGCTTATTTCTTTTTTTATTAGTGCACACTTACAGTACTTAATGATTGTCTTCATGATAGGAATCAGTATAAGCAGTGTGTTAACAATAAAAAACAGGTGATTTCTTGACTGAATTAGGCATTGTAAAAGATCTCTCTACCTTGCCAGAGAAGGGGAAGCTTAATCACATGCAGAAGCATCTACAGATCGGTTCTGTCTTCTTTCTGCCTTTTGTCTTCTGTATAGAAAGAATGAGTACCTGTTTATAATGAGTACCTGTTTACACTTTAATAGCAAAGAAAAGTGCCCATTCAGTCTTCACTAAGTTCCCCATGAGTGTGTACAGAATGTAGAGTGCCCGGAGGCCAGAAAAATATTCACTTTTTGGGATCTTAAGTTTGCTTCTCATGTTTGTGGCCCCATCACCAAAGAAGTACAAAGTGTGGTTGGTAACGAGCAAAGGATCCATGGTCAGCTGGCCTTGCTTAAAACTCATTCAGCCACATTAGTCACTGACCCAGAGCAAAACTTTCTTTTATCTCTTTCTCCATTGATTAAATGGAGAATACACTGGCCCATGAGATTACTGAGAATCAAACAAGCTAATAAATAGAAAGTTATTAGAGTGTTACTTAAGATGCGGTAAGCACTCAAAAACATTGTTAGCATTTATACTCTAGGAAATCAAGCACATGTCAGGTGTGAGGAACTCATCATTCTAGAGAATATCTGCAGGTGTCAGGCCAACCCACTGTAGCTGAGTGAGGAGAATATGCTAGACTTGGAGCTAATGGAGATGCAGCATCTGTTTATGAGTAATGGTGGTCTGTTTTAAAGGGTTATCAGCACTGGATCTGCTCTGCCAATATGTAAAGCACATTGAATTGAATTGAACTGAATTCCCTCTGACTTGCAGGCAGATGTTGACAAAGCAGTTCAGGCCGCACGACAGGCCTTTCAGCTTGGCTCTCCATGGCGTACTATGGATGCTTCGGAGAGGGGCCGCCTCCTGTACAAACTGGCTGACTTAATTGAAAGAGATCAAGTGCTGCTGGCAGTGAGTACAACCTAACTGGATGCTCAGGGGAGCTCTCCAAAGTGTACACTGTTTGAACTGGCTTCTTGATTGGCTTTAGTGAGCACTACATGCACACTACTGAAAAATAAAAAGACTGTCTTCAGCCAATCTACGGGACCGTTAGCCTTGGGGGTTGTTCTCACTTAGTTATCTGCTCACTAGTTCTAGGTGAGGTTAACTTCTGTTCCTGTAATTGATTCTACGGTTAAGTTTTGGCAGTTCCAAAGTTTAGCCAAATTAAAGATATTTCTTGCCTCTACTCTGGAGTTATAGCAAGTCTTTCACAAGGTTATATGCAATGTGAGTTTTCTAGAATATTGTTGTTGGTTTCTTAAGCTTACTTAACCCTGAAATCTTACTATAAAATCTTATTTACTTTGTTAAAGATGTCCCAAATTTTTCTTTAATAAATCTTATTTCTCCTAATTTTAGCTCACCAAAATATTTAATGGACCTATCATGATTAGACTCTTTTTGTCACAAAAGACAAAAAATAAATAAAATTCAACTGCTGATCTATAAATAATAATATTTCTTTTTTGTTTTCTTGAGACAGGACTTCACTATGTATTCCAGGCATACTTTGAAGTAACTACATATCTAAAGCTAGCCTCAAACTCACTACTTTTCCTCAGGCTCACAAATGCTGAGATTGCATGTTTGTACCTCCACCCCTGAAAAAAAAAACACATGTGTTTTTATTTAGGCCTTTTAAAGAAAATTTTAGAAGTTAAACAAATCAGCACACAACGAGTGGAAAAGTACATTTTCTTGTCTTCTCAGGCAAGATATTAAGGCCAATTTAACATAAATTAATGCTCAGATTTTAGGATAAGTTTTTAGGACCTGTAGAATTTCATAGTGACAGTAACAAGGAGCCCATTTTATCAACCAATAAATATTAACAATTATAGTTAATTAAATGATCATTTATTATGTAAAGATCCATGTAATTCAAAATATAGAATCATAAATTCTATGCAATAAAACTGTATTAAATTAAATGTCCTAAGGGTAAACCTGGGCTCTGTCACTTGATTTATGGGTTACAGAGTGTTAACTGCCTTTGTCAGCAGGAGATCCTGTGGGGAAACAGGAGGATAAGAAAGTCAAATTTGCTGAAGTTTTGTAAGGATGGACATTATGACATAGAAATAGAATAGTTAGTAACTTGCCCCTTGTATGTCTTTGCCAAGTAACCGCCGTAGCAGAACTTTGAACAGCCTCCTCAAAGTCTCTGAAGTTCATTTGAGCAGAGAAGGAAAAGAAGAGAGGGGCTGCCATGGGATAACTATGCTAGAGAACCAAAAACTGTTGTATTTTACCACCTGAATATTCAAATGATAATTATAATAGGAATATCCAAAGGAGTTCATCATGAAACATTCTGCTGAAGAAAATTCATGGATAAATATTCCAGATGTTATGCTTATGTAAACAGTTTGGTTGTATCCACATGGAATCAAAAAAATAAAAACAGAGGAATATCTCAGTAATACTAAACTGTCACCATGGTTGGTCACAAGGGAAATCTCGCTATATTTCTCATCTGGTCAAAGACACTGCATAGTGTTCTCACCTGAAGGCACAGAAAAGTGACCAGCTCTTCAAACACTAGGTACCAGAGCATACTCAGAAAGAGACAGAAGTTCAATCTTGGAAGTGCCAGATGTCTGTCAACAGATGAATGAATAAAGAGTGTTCTCCACACACAATAGAATAGTACTCTTTCATAAAGATAAACTCCAGTCATTTGAAAGAAAACAGGTGCACCATGAGATTGCAATGTTAAGTGAAATAAAAGAGTCACACAACTTAAATATCACAGTGTTTCTCTTATGTGACAAACCTCAACTGTAAATAAAGGGCAGAGTAAAAGTTAGATCACAGTAAGTAGGGAGATAGAGCTTTCTCACATGGGAAGAGGACCAAGAGCTGGAGGTAAGGAGGGTAGGAGATATAGCATGAGAAAAGGAATTCAGATGCATTCTGTACATGGACCAATCCACACAAGGTTTGTAAAATATACACTAAAAAAACAAAAGAAATAGCACTCAGATTTAGCAGCTGGAACTTCGTGTCTATTCTAATCACATCTTGTTATATGACTACGGACAAGTTATTTCAACTTTTCAAGCCTCTCCTTTTTAAAGGGCAAATTAGACAAAGTAAGATTTTTTCTATTTCCAAAACTCTTTAACACACAATTATTGAAAATCATGACTATCTATATTTTTAAACTGTGGGATTAACCTGTTTTTCAGACAATGGAGTCAATGAATGCTGGAAAATTATTTTCTAACGCATATCAGATGGATTTAGGAGGCTGCATAAAAACATTACGCTACTGTGCAGGATGGGCTGACAAGGTTCAAGGCCGCACCATACCTATCGGTAACAGGCTTGGGAAAACCCATGGGATTGGGGTAGGGCTGGGGTGATGACAGTAGAGTTGGGTAAGTTCAAACTGTCCCTCTTGGACAGGCCAGCCAAATGAAGAAAAATTATTTTCCCCTGATTTTAAGTCAGCACAGTTCTAAACTAGGAAATTCTATGAAGAGTCTACTAATGGCCTTTGAAGTTGTCTCAACATAATTCTGGGGAAGATAATACCGTGGGTATTTTAGAAACTGTTAAAGTAGGGATATCCTCGTGGCTACAATTACTGATTTGAGGTAGCTACTTAAGGGCCCAAACTTTCAAAGCTAGTGTCTGATATTAATTATTTGGGTTTCTTTTCCATAGTGATGTTTAAACCCTTTTTGTAACAAAATTTTTTAATCCTCTTTGTGTGCCTCAGTATGAATCAGCCCTGGTTATCTGTGCCTGCTCAGACTCAGTGCAGTCAGACCAGGATAACTGAATGAACTAGCTCACATTGGTTTGTTTCAAACAGCTTCAGAACATTGTGAGGTTATATTTATAAACTGAAGTAAGAATTTGTGTATATAAATGGGCATTAATACATTTATTTAGTTAGATATACACATAACAACATAGAAACATCAAAAGTTTCATATTAACATGTATCAGCTTGAGAAATAATGTAGGTAGTATATAACTTGTATTTCCTGGAACAATAAGACACACCACTGAGCCTGGTCTGGTGTGTATTTCTAATCTCATGGGACATCCATTGGGTTACAAGTGGTTGTCAGGAAGCTAAAAGAAGAAAATTAAACTGTGCCAACAAAGGTGGATGTACCAAAAGGAGACCATTTCACTTTGCCTTCAGACCACATGGGAAAAGATATTTAAAGTACAGGTGGATCTTTAGAAAGACAGTTCTTGCTGCAGGGAGTGAAACAACTGAACAAAAAGAATAATCACACTCTAAGAAAGACCATATCAATCTATGAAATGTTAATTGCCAACTGTAGACAGAAAAAAATAACACTTTCCTTTGTTTTGGGCATTATTTTTCCCATGGGTTAAGAAAGCTTGTTTTGTTCAATAGGCAAAACTAAAACAACTCCTTAGAGAAAATCAGTAGAAAGGTATGTTACTCTTAGGAAATCTCAAAATTTCACTACTTTTAAGTCATGTTTTTTTGGGGGGGAGGATTGTTTGTTTGTTTGTTTTTGGGGGTTTTTTGTTTTGTTTTTTGTTTTTTTGAGACAGGGTCTCACTTTGTAGTTCAGGCTGGCCTGAGCTCAGCCTCAAACTCACATCCCAGAAATCCTCCTGTCTTTGCCTCGTGAGTGCTGGGATTACAAGCATGAGCCACCATGCCCGGCACTGTAGTATGTGGTACTAATTTCTGGTGATCATGACTTCACACCCTGCACTGATGTATATGGTTATCAGGGACTGAACCCAGGCTCTTGTACTTGCAAGACAGGCGCCGGAACCACTGAGCTAAATCCCCAGCTCTAAGTCATATTAGTTTTTCAAGAGAGATTATATTATGGATAGAATTTGAACTGCTAAAACTACATTTGAATATCATTCTTCTTTAGCTAGATATGACTGTCTGTCTTTCTTTTTACTATAAAACTTTGAGAATTGCCTACAGAAAATAATCTTCATGGATTAGGAACAAAAGAATTATCTTCTAGATACTTTCTAATCTTATCTAACTCAGTTTTATAATTTCCATCATTGAATTTGCTGGAATGAGGGCTCACAATCTCATTTTGTAAGCTGTTGGAGTTATAGTTTCTTCTTCTTTGTGAAGTACTTATTTTAACTTCCTCTCATACGAACTTTAAGCCTCCATCCCAAATGTGTTGAATAAATCAGGTCTCCGTAGAGCCAGGCATGTGTTTTATTTTCCAGATGGAGAATTCTTCACTTACACAAGACATGAGCCTGTTGGAGTGTGTGGCCAAATCATACCTGTAAGTTCCTCTCCTGTGGACCTACAAATATGAATCCTATTTGACTAAGTGACACAGATTTCTCCTACAAATAGATGCTTGTACATCAGTTAAATATGCTGTAAATGTCAACAACTATGACTTGTTTGACCAGATTTTTCTGTTACTGAGTTTCTGGGATATGAATTAAGTAGTACAGGAAACTGTCTCTACCTTGACATAACTCTGAAACCCATTTCAATCTTATTGTGTTAACATTTTACTCTAAAGCTTATTTTCAAAAATTTGTGTTATATAATCTAATTAAGAACCGTACTTTATAAGCATGTGACAGAGATAATTTCAGGCTCCTCCACTGTGGGACAGCCATTCCCCAGAATGTGCTGCAGCCCACTCCTCTTTACCACGCTCTCCTCAGAGACTTCTCATCATAGACAGTAGCCGCAACAAGTGTGCGAGTCCTTGATAATATTTTTAATAAAAGTGGAATAAATGACAGGAAGGGCATTTTGATCACTGTATGGAATGTGTTGTATCCACAGATAAGAGGTTTGCATACTCCAAATTCTCCTACTAGAAAATACTCTTTTTAAGTGAAATTATGAAAATTCGCTTTTAAACTCAATAAAGACTGTCTAAAATTAGCCAACAACAAATATTGGTGAGGCTATGGAGAAAAAGGAAGCCTTCTCCACTGTTGGTGGGAGTGTAGACTCCAAACAACCACTGTGGACATCAGTTTGGAGATTCCTCAAAAACCTAGGTCAAGAGGTCCCATTTGACCCTGCTATTCCTCTCCTAGGTATATACACAAAAGAATTAAAAGATTCATATCACAGAGATATATGTGCACTCATGTTTACCGCAGCTCAGTTTGTGATAGCTAAATCTTGGAGATAACCAAAATGTCCATCAACTGGAGACTGGATAAAGAAGATGTGGTTCTTTTATAGAATGGAGTATTATTCTGCCATTAAAAATGATAAGATTTAGTCATTCATATTCAAATAGATGTACCTTCAGGACATCCTCCTAAGTGCAATAAATAGGTCACAGATGTGTAAATATCATGTCTTTTCTCTGCTATGAGAAAATGAAGATGTAAATGAGTTCTAGTATATATAATAGATATTGTGAAATAGAAAATATGTAAAAGGAAATGGGGTGTAAGGGGAAGTAAAGAGGAGAAAAATAATGTGATAGTAATTAAAAGAGAAAAAGCCTATGTATAAGGGGTGGGAGGTGGTAGGGTAGGTAGGGGAATGGGAAAAAATGAAAATTAAATAGTGTCATATCATATACTGGTACAAATTCTCAAAGTTGAAAATGACTATGATGTGTCTATATAATGTATATATAATGTAATAAAAATTTAAATTTAAAAAATAGCTAAAATACTAAAAGTCAACCCAAAGGAGTTAGTATTCTGAAGTTCTAAAATGAAGAAAGAA
This sequence comes from Petromus typicus, assembly GCA_004026965.1. Classification (NCBI taxonomy): domain Eukaryota; kingdom Metazoa; phylum Chordata; class Mammalia; order Rodentia; family Petromuridae; genus Petromus; species Petromus typicus. The sequence continues at coordinate 4,858 of PVIR01028765.1, read as the reverse complement.
CAACTGCTTATTTTTTACTTCAGTGAATTTGAAAATAAACAGATCCACATTTTTAATGAAATTTCTGGTTTGTTCAAAAAATTACATACACTTAGATATTAATGATAGTGACATGTTGAGGCATTTATCCTACAAAGTTAACCTAAGAGTACCTTCTGAGCAGAGGGGATCTTAGCACCTTCCCACCGTGAACTAATCCACGGAGAACAAGCAACTTGCCTGAGTTCACATGGCTGGTTGTGAGCACTGTGAGATCTGAGTCCAAACACTTGTGCCCAGGACTCCAGACATGTGTTTCTTGAATAGGATTTACTGTCCTGTGCTGGAGGTGTAGCTCAGTGGGAGACCATGTGCTTAGCACACACAAAGCCCTAGACTAGACTCCTATACCACAAGAAAAGAATAATTTCCCCATACATAAATGCTGTTAAATAACATTATTGAGTAAATACAATAAATGATCTACAGGAAGACGAGATAATCATGCTTCTTGAAACACAGGTAGCTTATGATATGCTTGCTTACATACAAAGGCATCCAGTGATTTTTTTTTTCTTGCCAGAAAACAATTCAAAATAACAGCCACTTGCTTAAATTCACTCCCTTCTTTTCCCCTCTTCAGTCCACTTGAGTCAGAGCGTTATCATGTACTGGTACTTCTGTCTATGATGCCTGCACAAAAGCACGACCCACTATTTAACAGCGACAGGGGAGGGGAAGGTTTATAATGTCAAAGTCACATCCGTAGTGCTGCCTTCGAACTAAACAAAGACTCCGTCGTGGAATTTTGCTTTCCAGTGGAACTTCCCATTGGTTATGCTGGTGTGGAAGATAGGCCCGGCCCTCAGCTGTGGGAACACAGTGGTGGTCAAGCCGGCAGAGCAGACTCCCCTCACCGCTCTTCATGTGGCATCATTAATCAAGGAGGTGAGCTGGCTGGGTCCCATTGTGCAAAGATGGCGGGAGCCCTAGCTGCAGTGGGAAGCCCTCACCTTGGACTCGGGATGCACAAGGAAATGTCCCTAAAGAGTAATTATGGGATTCTGCAAAGTATGTTTCTGATGGCTCCGCCCAGTGATGAGGACTTCCTGAGCGGTGCTGAGAGCTGGGAGGCTGGCGGTCAGTGTACATGACCGGAAGTCAGCCCGGATCCTTGGAGTGGGTCACCTGGTGACCAATTGTTTTCTTGCTTTTGTCCAACTCTCGACTTTCAGCATAAATTCATGCTGAAACTAATACAGCACCTTTTCAGTGCTATCAGTTAAGCTGGTTGACAACTGATGGTGATTGCTTCCATGGAGGGTATTTTTAAATAGGCAAAGAAATGAATAGTAATGAGTAATAAAGAATAAACCCGCCTGGGTGCCTTTTTCTTGGTAGAGCAACTCACAAGATTACCCTACAGAAGGAGCTTCTGTCCCTTGCTCCCTTTCTCGCATCATTCTGCCTTGCCTTACAACTGCTTTGCGTTTTACCCTTTCAGGCAGGTTTTCCTCCTGGAGTGGTGAATATCGTCCCTGGCTATGGGCCCACTGCAGGGGCAGCCATCTCTGCACACATGGACGTGGACAAGGTGGCCTTCACAGGCTCCACTGAGGTAATGCTACCTATTCGGGCTGGCCGCCACATATGGCTACGTCTCTAACTCTCCGAAGAGTGTTTACCTAACTATTTGGAAGCCAACGCTTCCTCAAAACATTGGTTATGCTCGTGTGGAAGACAGGCCCGGCCCTCAGCTGTGGGAACACAGTGGTGGTCAAGCCGGCAGAGCTTTCAATGATTTGTCCTTATTCGAGCTTCCAATTTGTTTATATACTGTAAACAGTTGTAGTTTAGATGAAATGTGATACCGATATCAAACCTCAAAGGACTGAACTGTTCTGAGTGTGTTCTTTACCTTCGACTTGAGAAATACAGTCACAAGGACTCTGTCATCTGATTGGTAAAGGTTATGATAAAAAATATAAGTGGGGCCTCAGTGATTTCTGTGAATGAATGCAGTTGTACCCTGTAGAGTAGGAGAATTCTGTATCAGTTTATTTCTTTCCAGATTCCCAGTTTCTTTTTCCCTCATCACTAATCCTCTCAGCTGACCTGGACTGTTCTCCCTCGAGGATTCAGAGACAGTTCTCACATTTTGGGGCAAGTGCTTTCCCATGACTTGGAGTGTTTTGAACGTTCACAGATCTTAGGTTTACAATATGGAGATGCCCTTATCCTGAGCTCTTTATTTGGGACTCTGTTCTCTGTACATTCTGAAAGGCAATCCAAAACTCAGTTTCCCTGTGGTGCTACTGATGGTCTCACTCAGTTTTTGGCTTTGTCTATCCCAAAGTCAACACACACACACACACACATATGCACGTGCGCACACACGCATGCACACACACACACACACACACACACACACCTACAGATGGCTGCTAAAACTTCCTCTGAGTTTTGAGGAACGATTACATATTGAACATGCTGAAGACTGAGAAACAAAACGAACATTTTGTAAGGCTCTGTACCCTACAGACAGCAAGCCGCTGTCCTACTAAAAGTGTCTTGATATAAAAAATAAGAAGGAAAGTTTCATTACTCATGCATATAGGTATAGTCCATATATTTTTATGTGGCCTAAGATAATTCCTCCTCCCTTGGTGGGATCTAGGAAGCCAAAAGGGTGGACACTCACATGTGTAGATAGTGTAATTGAAGGTAATTTGATTATGTTATAATCCTATAAGGTTGTCCAATATGTTTTTAAAGCTCATTTACACAGCAAATTGAAATGGGATGTCAAACCTTATTATTCTTAATTTTCTAAAGATAGGTAAACAAAGATCTATTTTCCTTTGCTTTTCACAGAGTAGAAATAGATTGCTTTATGCAAATGCCTGAGGTAAGGAACAAACAACACTGCATCCAGGACTTTCTGTGGACAATTGAGAATGGTAGCTCAGGGCATAACGGTAACTATTAAAATGACTGAACTCATAGCAGAGAAGACACAGGATGGAAGGTGCTTGTTCCCAGCCTGGAGTTGTAAGCTTTCCCATGAGACACCGGGACACTCCGCCCCTCAGCCCTGTAGTCTGTCTGCTGCTCCCGACCCCACTGTCTCAGAAATGTTAAACATCTTGCTAAATTTGAAATTGAGGAGCTTCGAGGGACAAGAAAAAAACCTTAATTCCCTTAAATGAAAATTCAGTTTTTGAAAATGGTCACATGGATTATGCTGCCCAAGGAAAATGGGCTGTAAAAAGCATTTCAGACCGTGTTTCCCTAGTACAGGTCTACATTTAGGTTAACTTTGTTAATTTACTGATAGGAGACTGGCTGAGACCCATGAAAACTTTTCAGCAGATTCACTAACACTCTGTTCTCTAAATCACAGCACCAGGTACTTCAGCAACTGTGCAAAATGTAAATGTACAATTTATCTTTCTGTTTAGTAGATACTGACTTTTCCCAACACATGGAATAGGAAAAGAAATCTAAATCTAAAAGAAACAGAATTAAATTCATATGTAAACAGAAAGGCAAAGATCCTCTCTGTAGATTAAAGTACAATAAAAGTAATAAAGTTATTAAAACAAGCCAGGATTGGGAAGTAGAAAAGCAAAGAAATTTTAAAAAAAACTACAGACAATAATCTTTATGGGATATGATCCACAAAGAACAAAAAATAAATGAAAATGTCTGAGAGGAAGCAATTGGCATTCAGGAAGAAATCAGAGCAGGAATCTCCATAATGCGAGTCACAGTACAGAACAGATCCAGTTTCTTTCTTTTAGCCCACTGTCTGAAGGTGTGAGTGGTGAAGAGAGGGAGGAGGTGCAAGTAGAATAAAAAACATCAATCAATATTTGATAATTAGCATCACAGGGTGACGACTTAGCTGATAAATTTATGCAAATTTATACAGAAAATGAAAGAATCTTCAGGAGGATTATTGGGAGATCAGAAGAAAGGATCATGTGGGGATGAGTACTTAGCTTAGTGGTTCCATTGTTTGCCTGGTAAGCTCAAAGTCCCAAGTTCTATCCCTAGCACCATATGCCACAATGTTGGGCATAGTAGCTCACATTTTTGTAACCCCAACACTCAAGAGGCAGAAGCAGGAGGATTGCTCTGAGTTCCAGGCTCACCTGGACTACATAGTGAGCCCAGAGTCAGCCTGAACTACAAAGCAAGCCCCTGTCACAAAAAGCTAAAAAAAAAACCCCAACAACAACAAAAGAAATGAGATCACATGTGCCCACATAATAAGGGAAGGAATCAAGAAAGAGCTAAAATCTAAGCTGAACTGCAAATAAGGGCTGGACTTGGATGCAATCCATGTAGGGATGGGTATAAAATAAGAAAAAGCAAGACAAGGCTAAAGAGGTAGACAATATTCCAGTTGGCTGGACACTGCTCTGAAATGTCACTAGAGGGAAACTGAGAAGCCAAAGCAATACTTTTGGGTTTAGTCACAGCATGTCTGATCAGTCTGCACAGAGATGAAGTTCTGATGAAAGTGAAAATGGCCTCCTCCCTGGAGAGCACATCAAGACCCCTTCTGTGCGCTGTCTCTCTGCTGTGCTGCCCATGAGCATCTTCTGACTCCTCTTTGTCTCTGTACTTGCATGGGGGCCTTTTAAAATCTCCAGATTCCAACTGTGGAAAATGCCTCGGTGCTTCTTCCAAATGAAACTTGAAGATGCCACAAACATCCTGTAAGTTTAGAAAGTTAGACCTGTCCTCGTGAGCGCATAGTCAGTCTCTTCCTCTGCGATGCTCCCTTCCAGGTTGGCAAACTTATCAAAGAAGCTGCCGGGAAGAGCAACCTGAAGAGGGTCACGCTGGAGCTGGGGGGGAAGAGCCCGTG
>PVIR01028764.1:0-21672 GCA_004026965.1 Petromus typicus | reverse complement strand
TTTTTTTTTTTTTTAGGTTTTTTGAGACAGGGTCTCGCTTTGTGGTTCAGGCTGGCCCTGAGCTCAACCTCAAACTCACATCACAATCCTCCTGCCTCTGCCTCCCGAGTGCTGGGATGACAGGCATGAGCCACCACGCCCGGCACTGTGGTATGTGGTACTGGTTGCCGCTGGGTGTGGGTCTCCACACCCAGTATTGTTATGTGGTTACCGGAGAATCTAACCCGGGCCCTTGCGCTTGCAAGACAGGCGCCGGAACCACTGAGCTAACTCCCCGGCCCCCTGTTTTTTAACAGCCATACAATTCATGTATTTTGTTTTTCTTTACATCTGTGTGATTTATGAATTCATTGTCCTCTACAGAAGGGAATCCAAAAATCTCCACCAGGAACTCAGAGTGCGTGCTTTGGACCCCTCCTGAACTCTGCTTTGGCGTTCAGACTTCAATTTTCTTTAATGGAACCGCTTCAGCTTTTAAAGCTTCCTGTGAGTTCCTGGCGTGTGAGACTTACTTTCTCATATGACATGAAGGAGCACCTAGGTTATTGTTAAGAGCTATAGATGATGTGGAGAGGTGAAATACTGTAATGTGTGTTTACAGATTGAATCGAACTTGCCCTTTAGAACCGGAGGCTTTAATACCAAATACATTTTCACATTCCGTTCTCCTCCTCTGTGCTTCCTTTCTTTTTCTACCCTTCCTTTTTTGTTCGTTCCTCTTTTCACCTACTCTCCATTGATATTCAGCAGCTCCTAGAAGGTAGGCTGAGAGTGGCTAGAGACAGTGAAAGATAAAGGCAGTGGATGTCACTGGTACATCTGCAGCCTCTCCAGTGGACAGTTTTGGCGGAGAACACGGCCACACCTGCTGGCAGAAAACCAGGTGTCATGAGGAAGACGTCTTGGTGGGGATTCAGCCCCAGAAACTGCTCCAAGAGAGCTGTGGTTTGGAAGTAGAGAGTATGGCTCTTACGATGTTTTTTAGCATAACTGCACGTCAGTGGACTTTATGAATGGAACATATTTTCCACTAAATAAACGGTAAAACTTCTTTCCTTGTTCCCCTTCCCCCAACTGACCTCTTACCTTAAGATTGTTTGAAGGGAGGTTTTACACATCCTGACAAAAAGGACGTGAGTGCAGTCAGGGAGTGTGAGTGGGTCCCAGGAGGCCTCGGGGAAGGAGCGGGAGAGAGGAAGGGAGGAGAGCGGCCCGCCGGCACGCGTCGCTGAAGCAGGTTACCCTTTAGGCAAGGCAGTGGGGGCTCAGGAGGCTAAAGCTGTGCCAACACGGCACAGAGACACAGAGACTGACTCACCTGCCTCATCCCTGCATTCACTGAGGGCTGCTCCTCCCACTGAATTACCACCACTTGAGGACTGATGTGAAGTGCGGATAAACCTTGCTTACAGTAGCTGCACCACATGTTAAAAGACTGTGAATACAAAACACACCCAAATGGAAAAAAGTGAAGAGTTTTGTATGTTGTGTGCATGTGAGTGGCCTGGGCAGAGAAGCGTGAACAGAGACAGGGTTGCACAGTTCTCCATGACAAGTACAGGTCCCAAACCAGGACACAGGGATGCAGGCAAAGTGGGGTGACAGGTTTTGTTACTGATCTGAGACTGCTGCGTTTTATACTTGGTGGAACTTGAGCTGGGCTGAGGTCAGTGCTTTCCTGCGCCGCCTGTGCATGCTGCTGAGGTCGCCTCAGGTCTTGAACGTGTGTGAGCTAAATCCCCACGCTGGGCAGTGCATGCCGCCCACCTCCAGGGGCTTGTAGAGGTTCTGGGTCTGAGCAGTGCGAGGACCTCATTCCCCTGAGCCCTTCACTGGGTTTGGTTCCCTCTGCCAGGGTCTCATGCCTCCAAGAATCTGTGTTATGGAGGAGTACACTTGAAAGATTAATGAAACCGTTCTCTGTGAAACCACTTGGACAACCACTTAGATATTCTTTACCTTTTAAAAACTAAATGACAACATTTTTTTTTTTTTTTTTTTTTTTTTAGGTTTTTTGAGACAGGGTCTTGCTTTTTTGTGGTTCAGGCTGGCCCTGAGCTCAGCCTCCAACTCACATCACAATCCTCCTGCCTCTGCCTCCCGAGTGCTGGGATTACAAGCGTGAGCCACCACGCCTGGCACTGTGGTGTGTGGTACTGGTTGCTACTGGGTGTGGGTCTCCACACCCAGTATTGTTATGTGGTTACCGGGGAATCGAACCCGGGCCCTTGCGCTTGCAAGACAGGCGCCGGAACCACTGAGCTAACTCCCCGGCCCATGACAACATTTTAAAATATATTTCTTTGACAGTTTCAAAAACAGTTGAAAGCTATTTGTCAATTTAAACATACTATTAACTTCAATATAATGATATATTTATATGTCTGTGAATTCACCCATCAGGTGGACATCAATGCATTCACATTTCAGGATGTGCTTGTATGAAAGGCAGCGGTCAGACTGCTGTGTGAATGGCACGATGCTAAGAAAGTGTTTGTGTGCTCAACAGACCTAGTGTAGTAAGATTAATTACAGTTGGAAAGCAAAACGACAGTGACAGAGCCAGGGGTGGTGGTGAGCGTCTGTGGTCCCCGCAGTCAGGAAGGCCGGGCAGGAGGATCACAAGTTTAAGCCCAGCATGGGTAACTTAGTGAAACTCTGTATCAAAACCCAAACCAAAACAAAACCCAAAATGCTGAGATGTAGCCCATGTGAAGGTCCAGGTTCCATCCCCAGCACCACCCCCAACGTGCACCCCAAACACAACAAGGACAGTGCCAGGGCTAGGATGCAGACCAGTGGTAGAGCCTTAGCCTAGCACGATGCTCGGTTCAAACCCAGCGTGAGATAGAGAGAGATAGAGACAGAGACAGAGAGAGACAGAGAGAGACAGAGAGAGAGAGACAGAGAGAGATACAGGGAAATAGAGAGTCAGAGAGACAGGGATACAGAGAGAGAGAGAGAGAGAGACAGAGACACAGAGAGAGAAACAGACAGAGAGACCGAAGAGACTGAGCATAAATTTCAATTGCTTTCCCACAATTTATGCACAAGGACCTTTCAAATGATTATCATTTTTTTTTTTTTTTAGAATTTTTTTTTTTTTTTGAGACAGGGTCTCGCTTTGTGGTTCAGGCTGACCCTGAGCTCAGCCTCCAACTCACATCACAGCAATCCTCCTGCCTCTGCCTCCCGAGTGCTGGGATGACAGGCGTGAGCCACCACGCCTGGCACTGTGGTATGTGGTACTGGTTGCTGCTGGGCATGAATTTCCACACCCAGTATGGTATGTGGTTACCGGGGATTGAACCTGGGTCCTTGCGCTTGCAAGACAGGCGCTGAAACCACTGAGCTAACTCCCCGGCCCATGATTATCATTTTTTAATTATAAAAGATAAACCAAATATAACCAAACCCCAAGCTCTTCACACAGTCACATATGATTGTGTCTCAGCACAGTAATTTTCTGTGCCGCACCCACTGGGCCTTAGTAACCCCACGCGACTGTTTTCGCCTGGATGGTGTGCTCCTAGCCTCCGCGAGCCCAGGTGAAAGCAAAGGGCGCAGCTCACCGAAGCCCCGGCCCTGCCCACGGGCTGCGCTCTGCCGGCTGCGCAGTGCTCATTTTCCAGAGACCGGCGACTCTGCTGTCAGCGCCCTTGCTAACATGAGCCATCTGACAAATATCCCTGGAAGAAGGGTGAGGGGCAGAGGTATTCGGTACATCTCAGGTGCAGGACACTTGACACTGCCTGCTTATTCAGTGTCCATTATGTGCATATTAAAGTATAAAGATAATGGACTCTATCATTCATAACTGAAGGATTCGGTCTCTCTTGGCGGGGCACACAGACCATCCTGTTGCTCAGTGGCTTCTCTTATGAGACTCCACGATTAGATCCACTTTATCTGTGAGTTCCTTCTGTCATTTCAGAAGGTTTACGTAAAAAGGCCGTTTTACTGGCTTTTATTTGCTGGTTCTTCCTGTTTTCGCACCACAGTGAAATGGCACCAGTGTCATGAGTGGGTTGAGGCTCATGGCCAAAGAGCAGGAGAGTCTTGGGCTGGGGATTTAGCTCAGTGGTTCCGGCGCCTGTCTTGCAAGCGCAAGGACCCGAGTTCGATCCCCGGTAACCACATACAGTACTGGGCGTGAGGACTCACCTCAGCAGCAATCAGTACCACATACCACAGTGCTGGGCGTGGTGGCTCACGCCTGTAATCCCAGCACTCAGGAGGCAGAGGCAGGAGGATTGCTGAGATGTGAGTTGGAGGCTGAGCTCAGGGCCAGCCTGAACCACAAAGCGAGACCCTGTCTCAAAAAAAAAAAAAAAAGCAGAGGAGTCTCACAGGAAAAGACAACAAGGTTCTCACCTCACGGGCCTTTTCTGAGCACACGTGTAACAGGAGGAACATCAGAGCATTTTTACTCAGGCCAAAGGAGGTTTTTGTGACCGTGCACACAGAAGTTTCACTTCCTTGATTGATCAAATTGAAACAATCTTATTTTTTAAAATACATACTTTGAGACCATATTTGGAGGTTTCAGGAGCTTCCCAGATACTCTTGGTCAAGGAAACAGTCCTCCAGGCTTAAGTAGTCCTCCTCTTCCACCAAACGCTGTTGTCCCAGGGTTGTTGAGGAGACAGGTTCAGCTCCAGGCTGGGAGAGAGGGAAATCGCCGAGTCACCACGCAGACTCTGGGGAGGATTCAAGGAACACTTCCATTTCTGTTAGGGAATGCACACACATCTAATATTCTCCTTGTGTGCTAGGAGACATACGTGCTGCGAACTTGACCCAGCCAAGCCTGGATTTCGCCTTCAAGAGCACAGCATCGAGGGACACACATGGAGCGCTGAGGGAGGAAGGGGACACCTCCCCACAGCCCGATCAGTCCAGTCAGCCCTGGTGACCAGTGAGGTGACAGCTGTTGCCGCCAGATCACCTCACATCCGTTTTCTATATCTTTTTTTTTTTTTTAGACAGGGTCTCGCTTTGTAGTTCAGGCTCGCCCTGAGCTCAGCCTCCAACTCACATCACAGCAATCCTCCTGCCTCAGCCTCCCGAGTGCTGGGATGACAGGCGTGAGCCACCACGCCCGGCACTGTGGTATGAAGTGCTGATTGCTGGTGGGCCTGCGTCTCCATGCCCAGTATTGCGTATGGTTACTGGGGGATCGAACCTGGGCCCTTGCGCTTGCAAGACAGGCGCCGGAACCACTGAGCTAACTCCCCGGCCTATTTTTAAAGTTTTAATTACCATGTATTTTATAAGTGTGTGATCCTTTGGAAATCCACACAGTTGCATATTGAAATCTAGAGAAAACAGAGGCTGCGTTCTCTTTCTACTTGTTAGATGCGTTGCACACCTGATTCAACAGTTCAGGGTGATTTCACTCAGGACATCCGTCATAAAGACAGTGTAAAACTTGCCAGTGGGAGGTGAGCTGGGAGGACCAGCTGTGGCAGACCCCTGGGAGGTGTAGATGCTTTAGTTGTCGTGTTTCTTTGAAGCCTCATTTTGATTTTTATTAGATTAAGCTTTTCTTTTTACTTCTTTTTCTAACACCCTCGCGCGATGGCACGTTACAGAGGCTTTAAAAATGGAACAATGAACTAAAAGAAGTAAACTGACTTCATTCTTGCTCATTTAGGATCAGCATTATTTCGAGTGAAAAAGTGTCCTCTTTTCTATCTTTCAAAGGCTATGGTTAATTTAAGAGTTGCCAGTGAGGGTAAGTCAAAAAGTGATGGCAAATTCCAACAAAGCCTCGTCTCCATCTGATGAGGAATAGTGGCCGAGGGGAGTCCAGGCTTAACAGGCGCAGGTTCAACACCTTGGACAGCAGCTAAGACCCTGTGGCCATAGGGGTATTGCTAAGTCTGAATAAAGATTGGGGACAAGAATGACACTGGCCAATATGAGTGACTTCTGTGCTTTTGTTTTCTGGTTTCTGGGATATCATGTAAAATGAGTAAGGGGTGGGTCAGGGAGAGGAAGGGGAAGTAAAGAGAATTAAAATGTGTCACATGCATGTACCGACTCCCCAGGGAAGGTAATCATTCTGTACTGCAAACATGTGCTAATACAATGTGTAAAAGTTAGAAACGGACAGGTAAATTTGATGTGTCAAAGCCCTATCCCCCTTATCTCCTCTTAACACCTACTTCTTTCACTGGGCCTTTGGGAACCTCCTCTTCCTGTAACCAGAGCTTCCAGGTCCTGCTTGTCCCAGGTGGACGTGAGGCCACGTGGCGCTCAGCTCCTCCACGTGTGGCTGTCCTTCCAGTATCCCCTCTTCTCTGCTTTCACTGGTGGCATTCAGTGCTGCCACAATCAGGGAGCTTTCTGCTGGGGCCACGGCGGCCACTGGCCACATCTGAGTTGGGCAGAGCTAGCTTGCCCATGTCGCTCCGGGCTCAGAGAGCGCTGGCGCCACCACTGCCCAGGGCCTACCTGTCCCCTATCCACAGCTTCTGTCCCGAATCCCTCTTTCCTCAGAGGCTCACAACTGCTCCCCTGGCCAGAGGTGACAGAGAGGCTGTGCTCCTTCCCTGCTGCCCCTTTCCTTCCCTCAGACAGCCACACGCTCTCTTCATTGTCTCTCTATTTAGATCGAAGGTGAGCAGCCCTCATAGGTTGTGGGTCTGTGGGTGGTTGGCTCTGAAGCCCACTTTGCAGTCAGCTGGACAAACCGGCTAAGATACTCCTGAAGCCATGACGCCCAGGCAGTGTGACTTCAAAGCTCCCGTTCTTCAGCAAGGAAACTCTGGCTCAATGCACAGTGTTACAGCTTTCCTTGTTTCTAGCTTAGCTCACTTTAGAATTCATTTGTCATCAAAAATCATTCTGTAATCCCAGCTCTCTTGGAAGCTGAGGCAGGAGAATTCTGAGTTTAAGGATAGAAACTTAGCGTGTTAGTGACAACTCTGTCTCAGAATACAAACAAAACAAACAGGCTGTGATGTAGTCAGCACAGAGGCTCCAAGTTCAGTCCACACTAGTAAAGGAAACAGCTCATTCTGCATTTCTAATATGTAAGGATTTGCAGCTGAGCAGTTAAGAAATGCAGAAGACTATTCTGAATTCTGATTCATGTTATTTGAAAATTAATCATGTGCTGGGTACGTAACGGCAGCACACCAAGAAGACAGTACCCACAGAGCAGTGGTCTCTGTTAGGAAGCACTGCATTTTCAAGAAACAGAGATTCATTATTTGTGACGTACATTAATTTGCAAGGGTTTTAAACTGTGCCTCGTAGATTGGAATGAGGTGCACATCCCCTCAGATTGGGTGCTGGGGTACCGTAGGTGTCTCCTGATGCCTCAGGGTCTCAGCAGTGCAGAGGGCCCCGCGCTCCCCGCTGCCGCCTGTGGCTGTGGTTCGCGTCACGTTCTGAGCAGACGCGACCAGCGGCAACTCCTGCCGTCACTCCCGTGGAGATGTTTCCATCGCAACTGCCACTCTTCTTCCCACTGTGCTTCATGCCCTGACAAAATATTAAAGCTCCAGAAACCTCGCTGTGCACACAGTGAAGACTGACACCTCACAGTCAAAACACTCTTAACTTCTAGAGCCCTTTGCCCTTTGCTGAGAACGGTCATTGGACCCTTCGTGGGACCGAGAGGCATGTTCAGCGCCCTCCGCTTTGTTGGTGTCCTGGGCCACTGTCCTGGGTTCTTTCCCTGGAATCTTTAAGCGACAGTGGTCAGTGGCCTGGATGTAGCCATTGTGGCTATTTTTCTATCATTTTGAAAAGCAAAAAACTGACAGTTGTTTATTCATTTGGTTTCACATCAGTTAATTGAAAGCACTTTATAAACACTGGATATATCTGAGGAAACAATTGTTCTCTCGGAGCTCCCACTCTAGCAAGCCCAAGGTCATCCGCATGCTGAATAAGCAGGTCACGCGGTCCTGCACGGGAAGAATTGCTGAGACCGCCAAGGGCACTGAGCTTGGCGTCCCACGCTGGACAGGGTGCCTGAAAAAGGCCCCCTGAGAAGAGGGCATCTGTGAGACTCAGGGTCCATGTCGTTTATTTCAGCATTTCTAGTCTTTCAGTTGCACTGGACTTCATCAGAGCGGTTACTCAGCTGAGGAAAGTGAGTTTATGGACTTGCAGCTGAGTAGAGGTCAAGCTGGACATGGAGCTGAAGGTCACTGGGCTTCCACTGCACACACTGGACTGTGAGCCAAAGATTGAGCATCTTTCTGGGCTTCACAGAAAACTGGGTGTAATATTTTAGCCATAAAGTTTTGAAGCTATATTAATCAAGGATGTAAAAATTAGTCTTTTAAGAATTTTTATCATACTCGAGTCATATTGAATTACACAAATTTGGCATGAGCGATTATTTGAACAACTTTTCATTTTGTCTACTTAAATTAAATTCCGTACATTTTATTAAGTGACAGTTGATTAAGTAGCAGGAAGTGGTTCTGTTTTGTGAAAGGCGGGGAAGGACAGAAAAGACTGGCTGGTCAACCGAGCCCAGTCGGAATCCGCTGGACTAGTGTGTGTGTGTGTGTGCGTGTGTGTGTGTGTGTGTGCAGTTGTGACGAAGCAGATCTTTGCGGTCCTTGTCCGTGGGGTCACCCCCTCTCCATGTCTTTATCCAGGTCTCGTCCTCAGGAGCGGCTCTTCAGTTCTTGTCTGTAAAATCTCAGACGTGGGCGCTGACTTTTTCCTGCTAACGTTGTCCATGCGGTAGCTGGAAAAGCACATGCACACGACGGCTCCCCAGGTCCTCCGACACACAGACGTTCACCAGGCTCTCAGTAAACAAAAAGACTGATTAACCTCATTTTTAAGAGGAAGAAGAATGAGGAATGTAGCAGTAGTGTTCTCTCCATGATCCCAAGCATTTAATTGCAGTTTTTGAAAAAGCCCTGCGAGCGTCTTAGCGAACATTGTTCAGAAGCTTGTGGTACCTGATGCCTGCAGTTTGGCCACAAGGCAGTTCTACGTTCGCCCTGCCCTGTCACGGGGCCTCTGGGAGCTGCCAGCAACACAGGAGGGGGTACTCGGCTCCCAGGCCGCAGTCGCTGTCGAGGTAGCGGACAGTTGTGTCCTTTACAGACCCCTTTGAGAAACATCCTCTTCATTAGGCAGTGGGCATGCTTATCCACACTGGCTCGCCCTCCCATGGCTCCTGAGCTGCCTAGCCTGCCTCCCTCCTGCCCTGCTAATAAAATAAGCAATTTTCTCTAGCTGTGCCACTGTTGTTCCTGTTTACTGAATTAGAGTTTCCAGGTTTGGTAATTGGTCTCCCGCAAATGTTGCAGCCACAAGTGGTTCTCATGGCCCAGCTGCTGCTGTTCCCATAGCAACAGATGTGTTTATATTCACGTTATTCATCTCCGGTCTTTTTTTTTTTTTTTTTCACCTCTGTTAGTCAAGAAGAAGAAAAATTGATGAGTGAAAGGCAAAGATACTGTCATGATAAAGAATAGGGAAAATAAAGGGATGTTTAATTATAAGAATTAATAAAATATTCAATATGGCAGAATATTCGGAGAGGGTGGTAGCTTTTTGGAGGGACGAACGTATTTTTTTATTATTATTATCTTTATTGGTACATTAAATATACACATTATGCACTCCATAATGGGGATTTGTACCAGTATAAGACACAACTTAATTCTCATTTTTTCCCATAACCCTACCCACCCTACCACCCCCCCCATATACATAAAATTTGTTTCCTTACTTTTTTGTTACAATCTCAACATTTTCCCCCTTCACCCTATTTACATCGAGCATTTTCTATTTCACAATATATAACATACAATGCTAGGACTCATTTACATCTTTATTTTCTCATACCAGAGAAAAGATGCGATATGTATCTACCTGTGCCCTATTTATTTCACTTATGAGGATATCCTCAAGGTATGTCCATTTAAGTAGAAAGGATTCAAACTTATCATTTTTTATGGCAGAGTAGTACTCCATTCTGTAGAAGAACCACAGCTTTTTTATCCAGTCTCCAGTGGATGGACACTTGGGTTGTTTCCAAGATGTAGCAATCACAAACTGGGCTGCTATAAACATGGGTGCACATATGGGACGAACGTATTTTAAGATCAGGACTAAACACAGGTCTTACTCTAGAGTTGGTTGTCTTTATTGTGAAGGTAAGATTTGCTCTGAATTCCACTCCAAGGCAAGATGTTGTGTCAAGACTTTCACTTCCTCCTATCAGTTTTTGCTCTCTGATCTTAAGACCTTTGGGGTCCGATGGTGAACGGGGAGACTGAATTGCTTAGAAATCATGTGCTCCACACACTGGAGCAGAAAGTCTGTTGTTTGTCTGCAAAGCCCTGCGGCCGCTCGTCATTCTTGTTCCTCCCGAGCCTTCCTGTAACTTCCACCTGAGTGACATGACTTACACGGGTGCAAGCCCTGGTCCTCATGTTTAGGTTTGAAGCATTTCTGCTCATTTTGATGTGGAAATGGGAACCAAGGCCCATTTTTACCCCTGCAAGTGTGCTGTTGCTGACAGGTAAGTGAGTCGTAGGTGCGTAGGTGATATCATTTTTTTCTCCATGCAACTGGACAGGAGCTAAAAATTGTGGAATATAAATCATTAGCTTGCATTCAACTCATTTTTAATGGGGTGGCTACCAAGGAGGACTTTCTGGTTTTGTTATGTGGGGTGGGGCGAGGGAAGAGAGATAAGGGTGGATTGCTAGAACATAGACCTATGGAGAAAAGTAAAATTCGGAGTAGTGAAGGAAGGAAGGAGGACTGGAGTTTGTGCAGAGAAAGAAGCAAAGACGCGTGTTGAGGCCACGCATCCTGGAGCTCGGGCAGTATCTCAGAAGGTTTTAAGGAGTGTTTGAGTTTGCAGTGACGTAATCTCCTATTTACTGATTCACTCGCTGACCATTTTTTTTTAAGTTCAATATGGTTTTTAAAAGTATGACGGTCACACAACAAACTTTTAGCTTTACTTGTCCGTATTCACGCCCAGAACTTCTTCGTATCCCACATTCTTGGGCCCAGATTGACTGAATCCACCCATCTTCCTGGTGGTCCTGTGGCTGTTCCAAAATCAGCGTGTCAGGCCCGAAGAGTACAAAATACCGTTTCCTTCTCCATCCTGCTTTTCCTCTTCTCTCACTCCTGAGTGGTCATTTCTGAAACCTCTGCTACCCCCGAATCCCTCCCCCTATTCCCAGCCACGTGTGTTTTGTCCCCATTTCATGCACGTGGGAGTTCAGCCCTCAGCTCCTCCCCCAGCCCCAAAACAGCAGCTGTTGTGGTACATAATAGACATCTATAGATTCTTGGCTGCTCTCGCCAAAAGGTGGACCTTGTTTCTCACCCTCTTGAATCTGGTGTCACTTTGCGGTTCTTGGAGTAGGGAATGAAGAGTAAACAACGTCATCGCCCTCAGCAGACCTGCGGCCTCTGCTCCACTAGTGCACTTTCTCAGCCCCTGGTCTCTTTACATTTGGGCAGGTAACTCTTTGTGTTTGGGGCCTGTGCTGCATTGCAGGATGCTTATCAATATCCTGGTTTCCATGAATAGACCAGTAGGAATGTCCCCATCCCTGCCCCATATCACATCCCAAAATGGGCTGGGGCCAGTGGCCCTGGTGAGGAGCGCTGCTCTCTGGGGATGGTGTTGCCATGGGAGCGAGGCTGGGCTGGGTGAGGAGGAGGTAGGCCAGGTAGAGAAGAGGTGTGCAGTCCTTGCTGAGGCCTCCCAGCCCGGCCGTCCTGCCCAGCGAGGAGCATTCTGGCCTAGAGGGCTCACCTGCAGGCTCTTCGGCTCAGGTGGGCCAGATGTGTAGGATCTGAGCTGGGGTTCATATTTAATTTGGTCTGTATGTTCAGTTGTTCCAATGCTATTTATTTAATTTTTCTTGGGAGTGCACATGGTCTCTTTCTGGATTCTCTGTATTATTCTGTTGGTTAACTTATCTATCTTTGTGTGTCGTAAGCCCTGATGTGTGGTATTTCATCCCTTCTGGATTTTTTCAACAGTGCTTTTCTCTCCTTGATACTTTGCATTTTAGAGTCAGTTTTCCCCAAACTTACTGGAATTTTGATTGTTATTCCATAATAACTATAAATCTAGAGAGAACTGATAATTGTCACAAGATGGAATATTTTAATGTATGAAAACAGTTTTCACCTACTCATTTGATTGTTAGCTTTTCTCTGTAACATTTTACATTTTGCCCAGCATTCTTTAGGAATTAGATTTACTCTTTAGTTGGAAATTTTGATGCTCTTATAAATAGCATCATCAAAACAATCACATTTTCAGTGCTTTATAGGTAGTGTATTTGAAAGCAATTGATTTTGACTTTTTTGTTTGTTTGTTTTTGTTTTTGTTTTGAGACAAGGTCTTGCTTTGTAGTTCACACTGGCCTTAAACTCACTATGTAACCCAGGCCAGCTTCAAACTCACAGCAATCCTCCTGCTTCTGCCTCCAGAGTGTTGGGATTACAGATATGAGCCACTATACCTGGCATTGTGGTATGTGGTACTGATTGCTGGTGGGTGAGAGCCACCACACCTGGCATTGTTGTATGTGGTTACTGGGGATCAAACCTGGGACCTTGTGCTTGCAAGGCAGGTGCTGGAACCACTGGCCCATTTGATTTTGATATTCACCTGTGTTCATTATTGTACTCATTAATCTGAATATTTTAATTTTAGATTCTTTTTGGATTGTTCAATATATCATTTAAAATAAAATATATATTATATATATTGCAACCATAACAAGAAATAAATTTCTTTTCACAGCCTTACTTCAGTAATTTGGAAGTTGGTATGCAGTAGAGCGGTGACTGGGGAGATTTCTCATGGCTGGAATGAAGAAGTACAGGCTAAAGTAACGTGCATTTCTTTTATATTATGTATCAGGCAAAGTAGCAACTCCTAATTTGGGGACATGAGACAGTTTTTCTCCCTGATTTTAGGTGGTTGCATCCTCAGGACATAACTCCTGTTACTATTTGTGTTTCTAGGTGAACCTTGTTTGATGTTAAGTGAATCTTTTGGTTAGAGATGGAGGCCAGGATAGAATGTTTGCCCAGCATGCGGCTGGCCCCAGATTCTATCCTTGCCACCAAAAAAACAAGTTACTATTCTGAGTCATGTTGAATATACTGAAATTTGTATTAAGTGGCAGTTGTTTACTGTTCATTGATTTTTAAAATATTAATGACACAGAACATTTTGAGCCAGTGGATTCTGAATATGGCTTCACATAAAGGCCACTTGGGAAACTTATCTAAATCACTGAGGCTGAGCCCGCCGCAGGCTGCAGAATCAGGATCTCTGAGCATGAGACCGAGCCAGAAGCATCACTTTTATTTTTAAATTTTTAGCATTTCAACTGATCCTAGCATACAACCATGTGTCAGTACTGTTTTAACTCCTATTTTCTGGCAGGATCTTAAGACTTGAAGGAGCTACAGTAACTCTTTAATGCCTTTATGATTATGGTAGGTCAAAGCAGGATTGAGAAATGATAAATGCCAATAAATGTTGCTGTTGATAGATTTTTTTGTGTGTGGTACTGGAGATCAAACTCATGACCTTGTGCTTACAAGGCAGGTGGCTATGCCGCTGAGCTAAATCCCTGGCCCAGTTGATAGATATTTAAAGTTTCAAAATTAAGTAAAATCAACCTGTATATAAGAAAGCTACTGGAAAGGGCAATGTCTTTTGAATAACATAATAATCAAGTTGGATGATGTAGTTACAATAATAATGATAATTATTTATGTGATGTGTTTGTTTCAAAGGTAATTTTCTTCCTAAAAGTTCTCCATATCATTTTGTCCCCTAGACAGTTGTCTATAATCAGATCAAAGAGTTCAGTTCCTTTCTCCCAGTAACAGTAACAATCTGTATTTTATTTCTACTTAGTGTCAGGAATAGAGGAAAATACGTTTTTTTAAATTATCCTTCTCTGTATCAGGCTTTCCCAGTTGTCACTTGGGCTGGAGTATTAAACATTCATAAGCATCAGGAGCCTCTGCCGGTTGTTTCTTTCACTTCAGGGAGATTTTGTGATGAGTAATTAAGCCAACACTGTTAGAAGCTCCTCAAAAGGATTCTTTTCAGCAGAGACTTTTGATATAATCACAGTCTGAAAATTAGACGTACTTTAATCAAGTTGATCTAAAATCAATTACATCCAACAGTACTGAACAAACGTCTCAATCTTTGTTGGCTTGGAACTGAGAATTCATGCAAAGTAGGTATCAGTCTGAATGTGCAGCTGTCAGAGCCCCGGGATTAGTGTTCTAGGTCTTGTGAGTCATGTTGTCTTGGCAGGCCAGAAGGACACATCTCTGAACGTCTGATTTGCTGTAGGAAGGGAGATCTATAAGACTGCAAAGATTCTGATTTTCTTTCCCATATGAGTTCTAAAATATATGTGTTTGTTACTTCCTATCTATGGAGGACTGGCTCCAGCATTACCCCGGCATAACAAAAGCTGCAGATGTGTAGTTCTTTATTTAAAATGCATGGTATTTGCCTGTAACCTATGCAGCCCTTTCATATAACTTAAACCATCTCTAGATTACTTGCATTACCTAACATAATGTAGATGCTATGGAAGTAGTTATTCTACTATTTTATTTAGAGATTAAGCAAGAGCAAAAAACCATGTGTACATGTTCAGCACAGGTGCAGCCCCGCTGGAAGGTGTCCAGTCTGCAGCTGGTTGCACTTCTGGCTTTGGGACTTGGAGACGCAGTCGTGTCCGCGTCTTCAGCTCCAGGGCCGGCTCAGGTGAACTGAAGGCTTCATGGTGAATCTTGCTGTTTGAGGAGGTTTCAGGGCTGATCTTGGTTGTGCCCTCCCGGGGAACCCCGATTGCGGTGGCTGCTTGGCCCTGCCCTTTTCTATTCGCTCACTCCATGTGTGTATATTGTTCCCTTCTTTGTTTTATTCTTGGACATTTATGGCTAATCTGTTTGAAGAACAAGGAAGTTTTATATAACTTAGCATTTATATGTCCTTCTAAAGTATCTTTATATATTGCTCACTGGGTGGGGTAGCTTAAAAGTCTTTCCCTTTGCCTTTCCTTCTGTTGTCTATTCACTATTTTCTTGTATTTTCCACTTTCCCTCCTTATTCTCTGTAATGATAATGCACTGGGCCCCTGAAAATCATCCTCTTCTCTCCCAAAGCTCTCTGGCAATCATGATTTATCACTTGTTTTTCATATATAAATCAAGTCCCCCAAACCATGGGGAATTCTCTGTATACAGTTCTCCACCGTTTTACATTTCCCCCATACAAAAATCCCTGTAGCACCCTGCAGAGAGAAACACAATATACATATGTACACACGTGTATGTGTATACATGTGTAAGACATATATGCACACACACGCATGCATACACACACGTTTGCTTTCTGAAGTCCTTTTGCTTTGGTAGCCCATTATCTTCTCCCCTTTTCCTTCTCTCAAGTGAGATTTTTGCTGAACAGTTTGTTTCCTGGCTTATTTGCAAATCTACACATTTGTACTGGCATTGAATTTTCTCTTCCTTTAAGCATTCTACTTGGCAGCCTATGGCTAACCTTACCAATGCTGGGGACTCTGAAATGGTACTTGATAGTTATCTGAGCACTAAACACTGTAAATGACTTTGCATATTGGAAGCAGATCAGTGAGTCTCTCATCTTTGTTTGTGGAAATGGGGATCGAACTCAGGACCTTGCACCTGCCGGCCAGGTGGCACAACCACTAAGCTATATCCCTGGCCCTCCATTTCCCAGTTCAGTGCTATGTGTACACAGGATTTAGGGAAGATGACAGTCACCTTAGTTTGGATGGATGATCTAGTCATCTGTCCCCTGATATCTTTTCTTTCAAGGGTCCAGATGATGAAGCATTTTGGGGCGCTCAGTCAGTAGTCACTTAACATCACTATCATTGTTATTTTTGTGCTGGGCATCAAACTCAGGGCTGTGTGCATCTTAGGCAAATGCTCTACCACTGAGTGATACCCCTTCCTGCCACTCATTTTCAGTCCTCATTAGCTTAATCAACAGTGTGCACTTAGGGGTGCCTCCAAGTCTCAGTAACATTAATCTCTTAAATCCCTCTTACACAAATTTGGTCCAAATGAGCCTGAGTTTTCAAATTGTACCTCATTATTCTTGATGGCTAGCTGTCAGGCTGGAAGGAGCATTTCCTTCCTTCTTGATAACTCTTGAGTATGAGTCCAGTCTCTTTGTCCTAACTGTCCTTCTTCCCATGATGTAAAGTTATCAGTTACCCACATGGAAGTTCTCATGAGTGAGTCCATTAATAACTACTATTACTAACCCTGTGATCTATACTGGGAACAGAGTGTTTTGTTTTTAAAAAAATAAGTTTAACACTTGGTATCTAGATTTTTAGCTTCTTCTATAGAAGTAGTAACATCCAGCACTATTGGACTGTCTTCCCATGGCGCAGCAGTCAGCCAACATGGAGTCTGGGGAATCTGCTGGGGATCTGGCTAGCGGCAGCCCTCACCACCCTTGAGTCTTTGTCATTTGATCATGTCAGTCATGTGTGTTACCTGATTGGCCTATGGAAGACTTGGAGTTTCACACCTGTGGTTTAGCCTCAGCCTGCCAGGTGCTAATGTCCTGAGGGCTGTTGTGGTTTATATCTAGATGTCCCCACTAACCTTTATGCATTCACAAGAGGGGCTTTTGGGGGTGACTGCTTCATGGGTGTGTGGTGCTCATCACTGGGCCAGTCCACTTATGGGTTCATAGTGGGTGTGATGTTGGGAGGTGAAGCCTGCTGGGAGGAGGAGAAGGAGCACTGTGGGTGTTGCCTCGAGGGGTCTGTCTCCCTCCTCCCCCCTTGGTCCCCTCTCCCTCCTCTGCCCAGTGCCTCTGTCACACCCACTTCGTGAAGCGGCTGACTGCGGACTGAAGCCTCTACAGACTATGAGCAGAAGTGATTCTCTCCCCGTTAGGTTGTGGGTGTTTGGTGCTGTCTCAGTGATGAGAAAGTGATGGAGACCTCAGGGTTCCACCCCTGTCACGTACCACTGAAGAAACTGTCTAAAGAAATTTTATTGATTGTGAGGAATCAAAGCACCAAGGAGCTCCATGATCTCCTGGCTGCAAAAGAGCCTCTTAAGAACTGTGGTTTAAGGAACTGGAAGAACATTCATGCTAAGTTAAGAAACCAAGTTATGAATTTACATAAAGAGAATTAGAAAGAGAACTTTCTCAACCTAGCTAACTTAAAAATAGGGCACAAGTCTGATTCTCTGCCTTATGTACCCTGTCTACACTGCAGTCTGTGCATGTCAGTGTAGACCACTGACATGTATGGCAAATTCAGGAAAGCAAAGGCTTAAATCTCGACCACGTGTGCTTTTGCGTTTGATTGCAGGAATGCGGCATCCATGTTTGGAACTGCTTCGGTGCTTGTTACCTCATTCGTGTGAAAGATGCTATGGGATCAGGAAGGTCCGATTCAGTCTCGGCTCTGGGGAAAAAGTTCTCTGCTTGGAGTGTGAGGGAATAGTCAGGGGGCAGCTGTATGTGAGCTGAGCTTGATGGAAGGAGCACTTGGCACACTCAAAGGCAGGAGTCAGAGGACGGAAGCACTCAGGTAACCTTTAGGTATTCTGTACAGCAGGTCAGGAGATTTGCCAGAGGAGTTTGGTGGAAGGTGCGGGTGAAGAGCTGAGCAAGAGCCGTGTGGTCTCTGAAGGCCTCTGACTGTGTTGAGAAGCAGATGAAAGTTTACAGCAGAGACATGGTCTGATTAAATTGCATTTGAGAGCAAACCTAGGCTCCGGTGGAGAGAACAGATGGGACAAAGCAGGGGCAACAGTTGGAAGACCTCCCAGGGACTGCTCTTACCTCAGTCTGCTTCTATGCTGCCGTTCCTGAGAGCAGTCCATTTCCTAACCCAGTGGTGCAAACACATCTTTCCAGGAGTTCTGTTGCTCAACATCCGCTGCTTCTATAAAGCACGTGGATAATGTGGAAATTGTTAGGATGTCCTCTGAGCTTTTAGGTCAGACATGTGCCAAGATCAGAAATTTAGAGACATTATCAGTCCTTTGCATAATCTTGCAATCGTTCTGAGGAGAGTCAATGTCACTGGTGAGCTCCAGCTAACACAACACAATCTCTTCTACTGTCAGAAACAACTGTGCAGATAATTGTTTGGTATATTTCATAAGGATAAAAAAGGATGTGTCTTAGCTTGAGTGTGGTAACTACAGTAACAAGCAAAAGTACTCATTTCAGTTTTCCCACTTTGTAAACAAGCACGTCTTCGTCAACTTGCTCTTTAGTTTCTTGTCAGATTCACTGGACTGTTGTGCCTGTGAGAAAGTTTCCTGTCCATAGAATCCATATATATCATGCGGGTTCCTAGCTTTATATCTTTGGAATCTTTTCAACTAATTTCTTCCTAATCATCCCTTGGCCAATTCTCTACCCTTCATTGACCCTATCATTTCCAATTTCTCTTTTCATAAACCTCCGACTATTATAATTTTATTGTATATAATTCATTTTGGTCAGTTTTCCTATTTTTTATTTAGAACATGAAGGATTATCTTATTAGATAGAAAGTATCAGTTTGCAATGCTGTGACTCATTTTAGGTGACTGGATCTTTCTGATCTAATGATGCAAGAGTCTGGGAGCTTGTCTCCTTTGAGACAATAGCAGACATATCGCAGGTCTGATGCTGAGAGGTGTGCTGGTGTGTACCTACCTTCCCCACCTGTCTGCCTTTGGTCTATGCACCTCCAACTCATGTACTTCTCTCAGCATAGGTTCAAGGTGTGAATCCCCTTTGGACTGTTTTTTCTCATTAGCTGGTTTCAGCTCAACAGGATCATATTGCTGTTGGCAGACGGTACAGTGCTCCCCATTTCCTGTCAGGCCTATGCTGTATCTGCTTTGGTGCCTGAAACTGTGTACGATACTAAACTTATCATTTAATGCTGTTTCACATTCAGTACTTAGTGCAAACTGCAGCCCAGCAACTTTGTAGTTGAGTTATGACAGTAAAACTAGAATGAATATTTTTCCTTTTTCATCATTTCATGGGTTCATTTCAGGAGAATAGGTCTTACTATAGATCTTAGCAATGCCAGCAATGTTTTTCTTTCCTTTATAAATTGGAAGTTTCATCTTTTTTTGCTAAAGGAAGCACTTTATGGCTTCTCTTTAAATAGCTGAATTCTAAGCATCACTACTCATGCACTTTGGGTCCATTCTTAACGAACATAAGTTCTATCGAACTCAGGCCCTGTGTAGTTCCCTGACAGTTAGTTGCTGAGACTGACAGGTGGCAGGAGTACACAGCATGGATATGCTGCACCAAGGGCCAGTTCACGTCCAGGAGCAGACTCTGGCTGTGTGGGACAGTGTGCAATCTCACCATGCTGCCCAGAACGACTGCAAGCTCAAATTCATTTCTGCAGTGCTCCATTTAGCGTTTTCAGTCTGTGGTTACAGACTGCAGAGAAGGGTGAAAATCAACTGATATTTTTGGGATTAATAATACTATACTCCGTATCTTCAGAGACAACTGCTGAATTAAAAAGGAACAAAAACACGGACATTATGTCATCATCATGGCCATTCCTGACATGAGTGCAGGCATGTAATTTTTTGTTTGTTTGTTTTTTTAGACAGGGTCTCACTTTGTAGTTCAGGTTGGCCCTGAACTCACTATGTAGCCCAGGCTATACTTGAACTCATGGTAGTCCTCCTGCCTCTGCCTCCCAAGTGCTGGGGTTACAGGCCTGAGCCACTATGCCTGGCAGGCATATAGTATTTTAAAACCCTAAAAATTATCTCTTTAGGATCTCTGCTCTGTAAGTGGGTGAAAAAATCTTAACTAGGTTAGTTGTTTTCCTATTGCCCACTTCTCTAGGATACCTGCCTTTCAGAGAAAAATAAAAAAACAAAAAACAACACAAAATGAATGGCACCTGTCTTACACACTAAATAACAAAGCCAAACATGACAAATAACACGACAAAGTTAAGAGGACTCACTAATCACATTTCAATGAACACTTCAAGAGAGTGTGACCTTTATGTTTGAAAACCAAATTACTGGGACAACCCACTTTCTGCAGGAGCTATTTTTCCCTCAATAAATATTTTTTATTCTTAAAAAATGCCCCTAAAATAAACCTAATTTTTAGCAAAGAGTGACATCTAATACTAAATTGTATTTTCATATTTCCTACTCATAAAATGTTTAAGGACTGAGTTGAAAATTCTTGTGATTCTGGAGATTAACTCCAGGGCCTTGCACAGTCCAGGCAAGTACTCTACCCATGAGATACTTTCTCCCCAGATCCATAAGTTAAATTTTAAATGATATAAAGAAATTAGAGTTTCATCTTAGAATAGAAATAGACAGATTTCATAACACCAATAGTTGCTTTTACAGATGTATTTTCTTCATGGAAGAGTTATAGCTTTAGCTATCTTCCCTGCACGTTTCTACCTAGAGTTTCCGTGGGATTTATAGTGAGCAAGGTAGAAAACTAGTGGAAGGCCATCCAGGAGATTAAAACAAAAACGATGCCCCAACAGGGAATCGCCCTGTCTGGTGGGTAGGATATTGGAGGACAAGACCCCAGTCATAGCCTTCTGAAGGCAGAGTGTGACCGGAGTTGAACTGCAGACTCTTGGAATTTGCCTTAAAAATGAGAGGTGGCAGAGGCAGGAGGATTGCTGTGATGTGAGTTGGAGGCTGAGCTCAGGGCCAGCTTGAACCACAAAGTGAGACCCTGTCTCAAAAAAAAAAAAAAAAAAAAAAAAGAGGTGGCATTCAAAGGATCTTCTGTGGTGACACCTCTCAGACTATGTTTAGCCAGTTCTCTCATCCAGTGCCAGAAGTCTGACATTCTAGTCATGAGAGAATACTTAGAGAAGCATACTGGATTATTCTGGTGTTAGTTGTATTTGAGAAAAATTGTGATGATTGTAGTTAACATTATGAAACTGAGAAGAGGCAAAGACCAGGCACTGAGCCACGCCGGCAGTGGATCATGGTCAGATGATGCTAGAATGAGAGCTACTCAAAGGCAATGAGCTCTAAGAAGACAGAGGCAGGAAATGTGCGACAGGCATCGCCAAGACGGTGCATTTCACGAGAAGGTCTTTCATGTAGGTAGACAGAGTCTCTTAGTTATGTTTCTGGTGAGACAAATGCCTGACAAAAAAGGAGGAAATGTTTGTTTCATCTTACATTTTGTAGAGGTTTCAGTCCATAATCAGCTGGCTGCAAGACAGTATGGCCTGGCAGAAGGACCCTGCAGAGGAGAAATAGCTCATGGCATGGCAAGCAGAAGGCTTGCAAGCAAGATAAGTAGGAGCAGCAGCAGCCGCTGCCGCCTTTATATTCTATGCAAGCTGTAAGTTTATTGATTAGTACTAGCATCACACACCCTGGATCCAGCCACCGCCTCAAAGTCCTACCTATGACTGCATGAGGCTTTGGGGCACATCTAGAAACAAGCCATAGCAGATGGAAATGAGAATGCTGTGTAGATTAAGACAGGGCTGGTGTTTAGAGATTATCCATTTATGCCTGAACTCTGAGACCAAAAAGAGGTTGATGAATTGATGAAACAATAGAATAAATAAAACAAATTTTCAAGGATGTAAAATAGAAACT
>PVIR01028762.1:0-21677 GCA_004026965.1 Petromus typicus | reverse complement strand
GTAACCACATAACAATACTGGGTGTGGAGACCCACACCCAGCAGCAACCAGTACCACATACCACAGTGCCGGGCGTGGTGGCTCACGCCTGTGATCCCAGCACTCGGGAGGCAGAGGCAGGAGGATTGTGATGTGAGTTTGAGGCTGAGCTCAGGGCCAGCCTGAACCACAAAGCAAGACCCTGTCTCCAAAAACCTAAAAAAAAAAAAAAAAAATAATAATAATAATAATAATAATATGTGGCCAGGTATAATGGTACATGCCTGTAATCCCAGCAGTAGGGAGGCAGAGGTAGGAGGATCACTGTCAGTTCAAGGACAACTGGGATATATAGTGAGTTAAGTGCCAGTCTGAACTACAAAGTGAAACTTTATCTCAACCCTCCCCAAAAAACCACAACAGTATGTGGATATTAAACAATACATTTCTAAATGATAGTTAATGAGAATTTTAAAATCTTGAAACAAATTAAAATGGAAACATAACTTGATAAAATTTCAAAGATGCAGTAAAATCAGTACTAAGAAGCTTACAACAATAAATGCCTGCATTAAAAAAGAATTATATCAAGAGAACAATGTAACATTATATCTCAGGGAACTGGATAAAAAAAAATAAATGAAGCCCAAAGTTAGCGGGAAGAAGGAAATAACCACTGAATTAGACTAGAAAAACCAGAGCAAGGATCAGCAAAACTGCTTTTTTAATAAAATTGACAATTTTTTAGCTAGACTGAAAGGAAGAAGAAAACATGAAATAAAATAAGATGATCAATAACTGATATTATAGAAATACATTATAATGACATTACTGAAATATAAACAATAACTATAAGATACTAATATGAGTAATTATGTGCCAACAAAAAGGACACTAAGAAATGGGTAAAGTATTACCTAGACTTCCACCAAGACTAAACTATGAAAAAAGATAAAATCATAACCCAACCCACCAATATCAACTGAGAAGATTCAATCAGTAATTAAAAACTTCCCAAAAAGAAAAACCTAGGACTAGATGGTTTCACTGGTGAATTCTACGTATCCCTTAAAGAATTATAACCAAATTCTTCTCAAACTCTTGCAAAAAAACTGAAGAGGAAGGAACACTTTCAGATGTATTTAATGAAGCTAGCTTTATCTTGATAGCAAATCAGGACAAGGTAAGGAAAGGATAAGGAAAGAAAATTACATCAATATGTCGGAGGAATACAGGTGTAAAATCCTCAGCAAAATAGCAGAAAATCACACCATTTTAGAGAATATTTGACAAAATTCAATATTCTTTTACGATAAAAAGTCAACAAATTAGATATAGAATAATATGGCTGAAAATAATAAAGGGAACACATGACAAAACCACAGCTAATATTAAACTCAATAGTGAAAGTTAAACTCAACACTTTTATTTAGTATAGTACTGGAAGTACTAGCTAGCTTGAGCAATCCCGACAAGAAAAGGTAATAAAGCACCCATGTTACAAAAGAAGTTAAGTGCAGATTACATGAACTTGTGTGTATAAATTTAAAGACTCTAGCAAAAGAAAAAGAACTCTTAAGACCAATAAGCAAATTTAGCAAATATTAAAGATACAAAAGTAACAGAAATATCAGCTGCATTTTTATGTACAAACAAAGGAAAGAAAGAAGAGAAAGAAAGGAAAGCAGACAAGAAGAAAAGGAGAGAAAAAGGAAAAGAGGAAAGGAAGTTGGGGACCCATTTACAATACAGGCTAAGCATCACTTATCTGAAAAATCTGAAATGCTCCAAAGTCTGAAGCTTTATGAGTTTCAATATAATGTTACAATGGAAAACTATATGCCTGACTACATGGAATGAGTCACAACCAATATGGCGGCACACTAAAAATACTGCATAAAGTTACTTCCAGGATGTGTGTACAAAGTGTATGTGAAGCCTGAATGGATTTCCTTTTATGTATGCTGAAGTTCCAAAGTTAAAAAAAAAATCAAAATCCAAAACCCTCTGGTCCCAAGCGTTTTGGACAGGGAATACTTAATCTGTTGCATCACAAAGAATAGATTATTTAGAAATTAATTTAATGAAATGAAAGATCATTACAATGAACTCTAGAAAACACTGATGAAAGAAATCAAGTAAAGCACAAACTGAAAATTACTTTCACGGGTTGAAAGAATCTCTATAGTTAAAATATTGCTGCTATTCAAAACAATCTACAGATTAAACCTCATTAAAATTCAAATGACTTTTTCATGGAAATTAAAACACATCTCTAAAATTAGTGCAGAACTATAAGAGATCTGAGTTACTAAAGCAATAATGAACCAAAAGAACAAAGCTGGAAGCATCACACTTCCTGACTTTGAATTATATTTCAAACGTATAGAAATTGAAACACTCTGATGCTGGCAGAAAAACAGACATATCAGTTGACGGAACAGAATAGAGACCAGAAATTAATTCACACACAAATGGTCAACTAATCTTCAACAAGAATAGTAAGCACACAGTAAGAAAAAGTCTTCAATAAACGGTGATTGGAAAATGAAAAATCTACAAGCACAAGAATGAAATCAGACCCTTAACTTACACCATATACAAAAATCAACTCAGAATGGATTCAACATTTGGAGGTAAGACACACAACTATAAAATCTTAAGAAAAAAATACAGTGAAAAAGTTCATTTGCATTGGTATTAGCAATTATTTTTTGGATACAACACCAAGAACACTGGTTAGAGAAGCAAAAATGAACAAATGAGAACAAACTATAAAGCTTCTGTACAGCAAAGAGACAACAACCAAATGGGAAAATGTATTTTCAAACCATACATCTAGTAAGAAATCACTACTTGAACTGTATTCAATAGCAAGAAAATCCTCCCATATCAAAAAAAAAAAAATGAGCCAAAGACCTCAACAGACATTTCCCAAAAGAAGACATAAAAGTGTCAAAAAGATACATGAAAAATATTGTTTCACTAAACATTCAAGAAATACAAATTGAAACCACAATATCACTTCATACTTATTAGAATGGTTCATCAAAAAGACAACAAACGTTGACAATGTGTGAAAAGATCCCTTGTAACCCATTGATGGAATGTGAATTAGTACAGCCATCACAGGATACATTACTGGTTTTCTTCAAAAAACTGAAAGTAGAATTTTTAAGATTCTTAACTGTATCTCTGGGTATATTCAAAGAAAATGATATCAGTGTGGTGAAGAGAGATTTTAACTCCCACATTGTTCACACTAACCCAGATATGAAAGTAACCTCCATGTCTGCTGACAAACTAGTGGATAAAAGATATGTGTGCACAACATAACATTCAGCCTTAAAACAGTGACCCCACCATCAGTTAGAACATGGATATGCCTTGAGGACATTTCTCTGAATGAAGCAAGCCAGACACAGAAGGACTAATTCTGTATGATATCACTTATTTGTGGAATTGGAAAAAATTGAACTCAGAATCGGACAGTAGAATCAGGCAGTTTCCAGGGGCTGTGGGTTAGGGGAAATGGGGAGATGTTGGATAAAGGATACAAATTTCAGATAAAAATTTTTGAAGTCCTAGAAGCCTAATGGTACAGCCAGGTGACTATGGTTAACAATGATGTATCATGGACTTGAAATGTGCTGGGAGTGTATCCCCAGGGTTCTCACCACATACACTAAAGGAGGTAATTATGGGAGGCAGTAGACATGTTAATTCAGCAGTGGGTGACAATCGCTTCAAAATGTAAATGTGTGTCACAATGTGTTACACGCCTTAAATATACAATCATGTTTATCATTATAACAAGATGAAAATAACCTCTACCTTATCATAGCTTGATCATAATAGGGTTGCAAACAATTAAAATGAACAAGGAAAACACAGTACCAGCAAAAGTGTGGTGAAATGTTAGCATGGATAGAAAGCTGAGATAGGAAAGGCAGGTAAGACCCACTGAGAGGCAGCATTTAAGACTCTAAAGTGAGCAGGTCCAATCTGCATCACAGGCATCTGGAAACGAGACTCCAAAGCTCACAGATTTTTTTAAAGTCATTATGTAATTTTAAGCAATATTTTTCATGACTTTATTGTGCCGTTCTAGAGGGGCCTGTACAGCACTACCTTCACCTCCTGTCTCCACCTCACATAGTCAGTCTGAGAGAAACGCAGGTGCGTGCAAAGGTCTGTGGGCTTGTGCAGCTCAGAAGGCAAACACCACAATTACTGATGATAACATCTCACCCTATGTTCGTGTACCTGTGAGCACAGGCACTTACTGTTATTAAACAGACCAAAGTTTTCTTCTTTAATTATTAAACTTGGGCTTATGTTGTTTCATAAGTTAAAATATTAAAAAGGGACACTGTTTTGCTTGTGTTCATGAGCTACATTATGTTTTTTATATATGGCCCAAAATAATTCATTCCTATTCAATCAGTGTGGCTTCAGGCCAGCCAGAAACTTGCACATCCATGCTCTCCAGAAAGCAAGGAGGACAGTCCTATGCAAGTCACCAGAGGAGAGCACTTCAGACAGAAGGAAAAGCAAGGGCAAGTGTCCTGAGGTGATGCTAATGCTCTGAGAGTAACAAAAAAGTGAGTGCAATAGGAGCAAACAGAAAAGTCAGAGGTCCCGAGACATGTGTGGACCTGCAAGAAAGTCATGGGGGAGCGAAGGAGATGGGTCTCAGATGAGACAAAAAAAAGAGCATTGCAGAATCTGATTGTTTGGCCTTTGTGGTAAGTGCAGTGGAGAGCCACAGACGGCTCCGTGCACTGCAGTAACAAGATTTAAGCTGCAGCGCAACTGGGGTGACTCTGGCTGCTGCTTTGAGGTCTCACAGTAGGAAAAACCATCTGGAGACAACTGCCAGGGCTGCAAGATGACAGTGGCCTGAACCAGGGAGAGACAGTAGGGGGCGCAGAGGGACTCACAGACTGGAGGAGGGATGAAGGCAGGCAGGAGAGAAACCAGGGTCAAGGACCACAGAGTCGAGGACCACCTGGAGCTTTGCACTTGGGCATCAGGGAACTGCAGGCAGAAGCTGTTTAGGGGAAAGATCATGAGTTTAATTCTGTACACACAGCAGAAACCACATGGGAAAATATTCCAGCACCCTAAGCAATGATAACCTCCACTGAAAAGTGAAATTAAGGTGTTGCCTATTAATTAGTAAATACCTGCAATATTGTATAACTCCTGGCCAGGATGTGTGGCATAAAATTTATGAAACGCTATATAGGAGCTAGAACCAATATACTGAGCAGTGCTTATAAATTTCACTTTTTAAATTATCTTCAGTAACCTAGTATTTAAGAAAGTATAAACAAGGATTGATGTGTACAGTTCCTACTCCTGTATTTCTAAAACTACAAAACTGGAAAGAGTCCAAATGTCCACTAGGATTAGTGTTAAATATGGTATTGTGTGCCAAACAGCAGAGTATTGTGGTGCCACTAAAACTTTTTATTGAGAGTTTAGAGCATAATTATTTAAAAAATGGCAATATAAAATACATTGCAGTATGGCTACAATATATAATACACAATGTATACTAAAAAAAGTAGAGGCAGACATTGCCAGAGTGTAGCAATTTTCTCTAGGCTATGAAATTCAATTTTTTTCTAACTGCAGCATTTTCAATTTTTTTGGTTTAATTTTATAATAAAAACAATCTTATTTTAGTCCAGGTAGTTATCCTAACATCACAGGTCTTTGTGATACACACTGAAATATATAAAAGTACCAATTCCACTCTGACACCGCCTTCTCTGTGACGGGCCTTTGGTTGGGGTAAGACATACTGGTCTTCGTGGAGAAGAAGAAATGGGGGTGAGGGGCCTCCTAGAAAAGGTGGGTGCAGAATGGAGGGTGAGGCCAAGATAAAAGATGCTAGTGGCACTGACTTGTCAAAGGAGGGGTGGTAGCAGGCTCCCCATCGCTTGGTTTTCTTCTGAACTGAGGTGGTATTTAAACTGCAGAAGACAAAATCCACCTGGAATCTGGCCCTGATCAGAATCAGGCTCAAGAGCCAAACCTCAAGATTCTGTATAGTGGAGGGAAGGGAGCGCACAGATTCCAATTTCATATGATGTAATCTTACATTTTACGTGGCTGAAATTCTTAGCTACCACTCTTTAGATTGTGCCATGACAGACACCACAGTCTGTCTAACCCGAAGTCATTCTCCCTCCATCCTGGCTGGAAGTTTCAGGTTTCTTTGGCACAGTTCTGGGACTGAATCCATGTTGATCCAGGACAAAGACCATGGTTTAGGGTTTTGTACATTTTGGCCAGTGAATGGTCCAGCATGTGAACAGGTGACCTATCAGTGACCAATGAGCTGCAAAAAGAAAGCCTACAGGAAGCTTCCAGGGAGATTGTACTCCCTGATGAGAGAGGCATGGGGCAAAAAGCTCCTTTTTCATCCACCACTCCTTTCCTGATTTTGGTCTTGTCACCTGGTAATGCACAGAAGCAGCCACACAGGGACCCTAAGGATGAGCTGTGTGCAAAGAGCCAATAATTGTGCGATGATGGAACTGGAAAAAAAAAGCCAGGGTTTTCAGTGACTTTATTGCATCCCACGCCATTCCTGAACCACTTCCTCTGGATGAGAGCCTCTGATGTTAGAAAAGGAACCTGACTTCCTGCCTTTGGAGTAGCCCCGGTACAAAGGACTGCATGCAACTCAAACATATATCTTTGTGCCAAATGTCTTGGGCATGAAATAGGTATTTCAAGTATCTAACCTGGAGGGGAGTAAAGCCTCCTCAAAAGAGCACCAGGAGGTGATTTCAACATGGTTAATCAGAGAGAGGTTTCACTTCGTGTCTGCTTTCACCACTGGAGAGAACTAACTGCCTAGAAGCGTCCTAAGGGGAATTCTGAAGCTAAACTGAGTTCAGTGCGTGTCTCTCTGACAGCTGGCCAGGAAACTGCTAGCACGCAGCAGTGACATCTCAGCCTCTGGAGTGAGACTGGAGAATAAGGAAGCATTAACAAGAGTCCTGGGCTGTAGGAGGAGCCCCCTTGGGCAGCACAGAGACATGGCCAGGCTAGTGAGAGAGGGAAAGGTAGTGAGAAATAGGCAATACTTTGCTAGGACTCTGGTTTGTCTCTGTCATAGCTACAATGACACTGGGCAGACCATACGACATGTAGAAAACAACAGCAGGCTTCCTTATTCATTCAACAAACATTACATGAAAACCTCGGTGTGCCATATAATTTTATTTTATTATGAAGAAAGAAATGCAGTGAGCACTGTTCCTACTCACATGGAGCTGACAGTGCAGCAATGCAGCTCAGAAATGATGGAATATGAGCAGTCACCCAGCAGATATTAAAACCCAAACCACAGAAAGTCCCCACTCTCTCTTCTTGACCTTCCACACTCAGTGACCTTGCCCTCCACAATAATTCAAAGAAAAAAATCACTGCTTAGTTAAATTTGGCAATGAAGGAATCAAGATTTCCCTTCTGAAAAAGATTTAGTTTTTTTAGAAAAGTCCAAGTACTTTAAAATATCAATATCTCATCCCAAACTGTGGCCACCGTAACCATGGCAAAGATTTACACATGCAGAGTCTATTGTCATTACATTTTGCAACCTGTAATTACCATGTACACTAGCTTACTGTTCAAAATTCCTTTAGCATATTTTCCACAGTATTAGCTGGTAAGAGGCAAAATGCAGATTGCATCGGTATAGATCGACCTCCTGAATATGAAGCATTTATAAATCAATGAAAACAACAATGTAAAGAAAAATAACTGTCAGTTATTGGAGTAACACTTTGACCTAAAAGTGTTACCAAAGTAACACTTTGACACTAAAAATTCCTCTGTACGTTGGTTCAGCAATTTTGCCCTGGGGAATTAACAACTAAAAGAAAAGTGATCCTGAATGCAAAGAAAATAAATTATAAACAAGGATGGCCAACTTGGCATCATTTATAAGAAAGTAAAATTAGAAATAAGCTAAATGTCAAAGGGACAAGTTTTAAAAATTGCAGTATATTGCCACAAGAGAATATGAAATTTTTTTAGCATTCACATTTATACTGTGCCTTCAAAGTCACATAACTTGGATCTGCTTGGCCATGTGACTTAGTTCGGCCAATGAGAGGTAACAGCTGTGCACAGAAGGAAATGTGAAATGTGTCTTAGCGAGGACCTACACATTCTGCACTTCTGACACTGCATCACCAGCATGGGCTCCAATCAATCCACTGAAGCACTTCAAGAAATAAATGGCTGGAGATTTGGCTCAAGTGGTACCGGGCCTGCCTTGGAAGCACAAGGGCCTGATTCAATCCAGGTACTATGAAGAGGGGAGGGACGTGGAGGGGAGGGGAAGCAAAGGAAAGGAAAAAAGAAAAGAAAAGTAAAGTAAAAACCTACTATCATTACTGAATGTTGGGTTGCAATGTTGAACAGTAAAATGTTTGCAGTTACATAAGGATGCAGCTGTATTGACCCTTGCTCTGTGCAAAGGAAAGGTACAATAATAAAATATTTATTGAAAGGAGACTGTTTATGTGACTTATTCATTGAAAAGTAAGATTAAAATTGCACTGACGCTGTAAAAAAGAAAAACACCTCAAGCTCTAAAAAAAGTACTATGAAATTTATCAAAATAAAAAAATACGCTTGAAATCAATACCATGAGCATTAAGGGAAATCCTAAAGTTCTATTTCAAATTTATTAAATTAAGAAAACAAATCTAACACTTTGAAGAGAAGTTACAGTATACTTTTATACTTGTGCTATGCTGGTAACACTGAACCTTAAATGTTTCGAAATGTCAATGCCATATGAGATAGGTTGCAAAGACATTTGTATCCTTTATTCCAATAACTACATTTCTTTAATTTTATACTAAGGAAATAACAGGATACAAAAATTAATTTTAATGTTCCAAACTGTATACACAAATCCTGCAGACTACTGGCAGATTCATAGGGCATGAATGGAGTGAGACTTTACAGAATCCAGCTGCACGGGGGGAAAAAGTTAAAAGAGCAAATCGCAGATTACACCAACTCCCCTGTGCTGGAGACACAGTTTGGTGTAAACTTAGCCCCATCTGAAGAAGTACCAAATCCCAAAGCAAAGGCTACACTCCAGAGGGAAAAGTAACCAAAGAGATCCATCCACAGTGTGAAGCCAAACACCAATTTATATACCAGTGCAGGACTGGCCTTGTGTCTTATTTAAGCACCACCAAAAAAAAATAATTATGAATTACAATTTTGTTTCTCTGAAATTTCACATCACAGAAATTTAAAGGAATTGGTAAAATAAAGGTTTTGCAAGATGTATAATCTTGATTTAAAACCATGACACCTCAGAAAGATCAGAAACATTTGTTATTTTCTGGCAGTAATAAAATGCCAATGCAAATCACTTTCAAATGCAAATTAAAAGCAAGCTCAGTTCTGGTTAACGCATGAAAGGTGTGTTCTACTGAGCTCTTTTGATTTTCCTAAAGATTGATGGAGTAATTATGCTCTGGAGAAAAGTGTTAGGAAATTGTGTTGGAACTTATTAAATACAACATGAAGCAACTTTTCGATTTTCTTTGAAAAGTGTACTTTAAAATAATTACATTTTAATGGAATTTATAAATATCTTATACCGCCTAAGTGATCAGCAGAGAGTTCTTCTATAGCCCCATTTTGTTACATTTGATAAGCAATATTGCCTACAAGTGGGAACTCACCTGAGTTTTCCCCAGAATCAAGAGGCAGCAGACACATGAAGCCTCTGAAAGTGCATTTGTGTTAATACGCACTGTGTAGTGGTAACAAGAATTGCGTACAAGGGCTGATCAAGAAATACAATGAGTATTTAAGTGTTTGTTTTTAAAGAATTATTGCAATATAAATTACACAGCCATTGTCTCTCTCAAAATGTTGCACTCTGCTTTGAGCATGGTTCCATCAACCTCTCTACACTCTGAAACATTTGGGAAGTTCTCTTTCACGCCTGTCTTTATGAGGTGTGACAAAACCACAGTCAATGTTGCTACTGAGTGCCATCAAAAGGAAGGTCAGGCGCATAAAAACATGACGATGTGTCCTCATCCACCTTCCTCACTGGCTCTGGCACCGTGTAAAATTTTGGTTCTTCCCTAAAGTCAAAATGACCTTGAAAGGGAAACATTTTTAATCACCTCAGGACATCAAGGCAGCCATTATAGTGCAAATAAAGACATTCATGAAAGAGGAATTACAGATGCTCTGCAGAAAGTGGTAAGAATGGTGGGATAAGTGTTTTTGCAGTAAAGGGAAGTATTCTGGGAAGGATTCATGGCAATGTGTCTTTTCTGAATAATTTTTTATATTTAGACTTTACTCACTGTTTTTGAGCACAGTTTGTATTTACTTGCAAACATATCCTATAGCATGGGTATTTATAAATTTTCCTCCCATTCTTGCGGATTTTGTAATGTCTTCAATTTCTTCCCTTGCCAATCCCTTCAATTTGCAGCTAGCGTGACCATTCCAAACTGAGCATCTGGTGGTCACTCCCAGGACAAAGGCATCTTCTATTAGCACAGCCAGCCTTATGGGCACAAAAGCACAGGCACATGGAGCCTGACACTCAGAAGGGCTTGGTGCTGGGTTTATTCCTCTGCAAAGTGCAGCTCTCCCGAGGCTGGCAAATCTGAGCCTTGAGTGCCACTGGTTCCCACTCCTTAGTGTTACAGGCCTAGGCTTTGAGCATCAGCATCCCTTACCTCTTCTTGCTATAGCTCTTGGCTTTACAGTGCTACAGTGCTATCAGCTCTTCAGAAGCCAAGGCTCGCCGGCTTGGCAGCTTACTGCAGCTCCTCTAGCAGCTTCTGCGGGGTTCTCTGCAGGTCTGCTCGGGTCTCTCCCAGTGGCGCCTGTTCTCAGAGGCTGTTTACTGGTCACTGCCAGTATCACCAGTTAGGATTCTTTACTCCTCTGCTCTATAGACCTCTCCTGGGTTAATTGCCTTGCCACTCCTCTTCAATGCAGCCCTCTTGTCCCAGTCCACCATTAGAACCACAAGCAGGTAATGGGGCTGCTCTGGTGAGGCTTACCTGGGACCTACACTAGAGTCCAGAGGAAAATACACCAGAAAATGACATGCTGTACCAGCCCAGAGTCTAAGGCTGCTGTTCACAACAGGGGTAGCAGGTTCTACATGGACTGACTGAATAACACACGAGGTCATCGGGCAGCGTCATTTGGGGAAGTTCATATTTCAAGCCTCCCCATAGCCAAAATAAGTGATTTCCTGAGCAACCACTGGGCATCTAGGGCCATCTCACTGTCGTGGCAGCAGCCTACTGAAACTTAGAGAGAAGCACCTGTATTTCTGCAAAAATGGCAGAGTTAAAATTGTGGCCAACTCCCCTCACTTTGGGGGAGCCTCCAGGACAGCCAGCCACATTGACCATGGTCACTGGGGTGTTGGCAATTGAGGGCTATCAGTGACAGACCCTTATCCCTGTCAGTGAGTGAGGTTTCATGGCTATTCCTCAGAGGTGACAGCAGCAGGAACAGCCCGAGACAGGTGGGGCCTTGTGGCTATCTGCTGAGCTGCACTCTTAGATGGTGGCTACCAAAGCAGCCACAGGCTGGGGGAGCACTCTGGGATGGTCACTGCAGGACACCCTCAGGGAGGCAGGGGGGAGCTGTGGGGGATGCAACAGTGGCCAGTCAGATGACACGCTCTCTGACTGCTAGGGGGAAAAGGGAGAGATCAGGCCTCAACTCTTCTACTTCATGGGGGTCAGGGCTGCAGTGTATTGTGCCTCAGGAGACACAGTCAGCCCACAAGCACAGGAATCCAGTCTTTTTTTGTTCCCCTCAAGCATCTGTGATGACAGACATTTTCTAAAGTTCAGAGGTTTGGGGTCTAATTCTCACAAAGCCCTGCACTCCAGCCTCCAGTTGCTTCTAGGGACTGCCAAGAAACTGATCAAGAACAAAAGTTTGAATTGGTCTGACAGACTCTGGTGGTGTCCACCAATGAGCAGAGGACAGCTGTGCCCACCTCCGGTTCCACATGACTTGCCCAAGTCAGGCTTCTGGAAATGGCCTCGGCCTCCTGACAGGTGTAATGAGCTCTCAGCAGAGCAGCTGTGAGGGCAGAGTCCCTCAAACACGCTGTTTCCTAGGAGAATGGAAATGAGAACGCGCCTCCTGAAAGCCACCATTGAACGCTGGCTGGGAGGCAGTCAGAAGCACCTCTTGGTGAATAAACTGCTTCCTCTTTCAACTGCCTGAGCAGGTGGGAGCCCTGTTTGAGCCGGGCACCTCACACACAGTTCCCAGAGCACTTATGGACCCCACCTCACTCTTCCCACTAACACACATCAGAGTTGGCCCATCCTCCAAAGGGAGAAAGTGGGGGCTCCCAAGGCTCCACAGAAGCTCTGAGGTGACACCGTTGCTACAGAGAAAAAGTGGGACTGGAACCTAGACCTGTGTAATGCCAAAGTCTGTGCTTTTTACCTCCACATGGTCATCTTCGGTAACAAATTTAGTTTTAATAAAACTTACAGACTTAATAAAACTACTGTCAAACTATGTAAGCAATTCACAGATAGTAACACATTCATTCCTGACAATTTATGAAACACTCTTTTACACATGGGAAGACTGAAGGTTAGAGAGATAGAGAACTTAAGTCATTCATCCAGTAAATGGCAGATCCATCACTGGGCCCAATCCCACTGGCTCCAGGGTCTGTGTTCTTAACTGTCATGCTACGGGGCATTCTTGCTGGAAGAGTCCAAGGTGTGGTTCCATTGCCTGGCTCTACACTGAGCTAGAAGGTAGAGTGTGGTCTTCGGATGAAAATGGCCGACTCTGACAGCATCATGCTACAACCATGGGGATGGGTGGAAAGTGTGATACCAGTCCTCGAAGGACTTTCTATTACTCTGAACCAACATGCAAATATCTCAGGTGAGGCCCAATCCTGCGCCTGTACACCTACTATCTAATACTACTGAGAGTTCATTTATTTGCAAACACTTTCTAAATTACTTAGAAAGTCACAAGCTGAGACTCCTAAAAAAGTTAACATTCTCACTGCATATAATCAATTACAATGTATTGAAATGCTCCCAAGATAGGATATCTTAGTTGTTCTCAATACACACATATTGTAGCTACAGGGTGATGGATGTGGAAAAAATATATATATATTTACACCAAAAATCATCATTTTGCATCTATCTTGAACTTACTTACTATTTATAGATGTCTCAGCCCATTTCTAATTTAAAGCA
Organism: Petromus typicus; assembly: GCA_004026965.1. Classification (NCBI taxonomy): domain Eukaryota; kingdom Metazoa; phylum Chordata; class Mammalia; order Rodentia; family Petromuridae; genus Petromus; species Petromus typicus. The sequence goes on along the minus strand of PVIR01028762.1, from coordinate 8,409 downwards.
GAAATATAAATTTCCACTGCAAAAAGTTCTGTTAAGGTAGTATCAGACAGGATAGAGGAAAGTATTAAGTAACAGTACAGACAAAGCATGGCAATGGCGAAAAAAGAGAGAAAGAAAATAATGGTGCAGATAAGATGCAAATTACTGGGTTGTGGGAAAGAACAGCATGAGGAAATGAGCTTCTTGGTATACAGAAAGAAATGAGATCAAATGCCACAGTTTATCACCTGAGACAATTTAGCTAATCTCAATATCTATCCCAACATACCTCATTTATACTGCTATTCTAAAGATCTGATAACACTGTATGAAAAATGCTCACTGTGACAGTTAAGATGGACTGTCAATTTAATTGACTCACACCAACACTCTCAATGGAGGAAAGATAGCTGCTTTAATAAATGGTGCTGGAAAAACTGATTTACAATGTGCCAAAGATTAAAGCTACATCCATGTATTTCACCATGCACCAAACTAAAATAAAAGTGGATTCAAACCCAAATATTAAAACAGAAAAACTACACCTACTAGAAGATAGTCTAGGTAGAACTCTTGAAAACACTGGCATAGAGAAAGACTGTATGAACAAAACCTCAGCATTATAAGAAGTAGCAGAAAGAATCAACAATTCGGATTTTATCTTATCAAAAATCTCCTGCATAGCAAGAGTGAAAAGACAAACTACAATTTGGGAAAAAAACTACCTCAGAATTTATCTCAGAGAAAAAGCTACTATCTAGAATATAACAAGAACTTTAAAATATCAGCTCCTCCAAATTTAAAGGCTCAATCCGAAAATGGGCATCTGAGATAGACAGACATTTTTCAGGTGAAGATGTAAACACAGCAAAAAACTATATGAAAAAATGTTTGAATGGCTATCATTTCAGAATTAGCCAGCAACAAATGTTGGTGAGGCTGCGGAGAAGAAGGAACCCTTCTCCACTGTTGGTGGGACTGTAGATTCGTACAACCCCTGTCGAGATCGGTTTGGAGATTCCTCAAAAAGCTAGGATTGGAGGTCCCATTTGACCTGGCCATCGCTCTGCTAGGTATATACACAAAAGAATTAAAAGACTCATATCACAGTGACATATGTGCACCCATATTTATAGCAGATCAGTTTGTGATTGCTAAATCTTGGAAACAACCCAACTGTCCATCAACTGGAGTCTGGATAAGAAAGCTGTGGTTCTTCTACAGAATGGAGTATTACTCTGCCATAAAAATGATGTTTGAATCATTTATACTTAAATGGACATACCTTGAGGATATCCTCATAGGTGAAATAAACAGGTCACGGATATGTAAATATTCCATCTTTTCTCTGGTATGAGAAAATAAAGATGTAAATGAGTTCTAGAATTGTATGATATATATTGTGAAATAGAAAATACTCCAAGTAAAATAGGGTGAAGGGGAAAAATAATGAGGTTATAACAAAAAAGAAAGGAAACAAAGTTTATGTATATAGGGGGTGGTAGGGTGGGTAGGGCTATAGGAAAAAATGAGAATTAAGTTGTGTCATATACTGGTACAAATTTTCATTGTGGAGTGCAATCATGATATGTATATGTAATGTACCAATACAGATTTCAATTTTAAAAAAATGTTCAACATTATGGTCATTCAAGACATGCACATGAAAAGTACACTGAGATTCCATCTCAGAATAGCTGCTATCAGGAAATCAGCCAACAACAAATGCAGGTGAGGGTGTGGGGGAAAAGAACGCTTCCCCACCGTTGGTGGGAAATGTGTAACCACTGCAGAAATGAGTGTGGAGATTCTTCAAAAAGCTAAGATTAAATTTCTCATTCAACCCTGCTATTTCACTGCTAGATATATACACAAAAGAATTAAAAGAATCATACCACCAAAGCATCTGTAAAATATTCATGTTTATAGCAGCTCAGTTTGTAATAGCTAAATCTTGGAAACAGCTGAAATGTCCATCAACAGGAGGCTGGATAAAGAAGACATGGCTTTTTAAAAAATATATAAAATGGAGTAATATTCAGCCATTAAGAATGATAAGTTTGAATAATTTAGACTCAAGTGGATATGCCTTGAGGGCATTCTCATAAGTGAAATAAATAAGACACAAATGTGTAAATACCATAACATTTCTCTAGTATGAGAAACTAAAGGTGTAAATGAGATCCAGAATGTATAGTAAATTGTGAAATAGGAAGAAACTTTTCAAAGAGAGGGGTAAAGGAAAATAAAGAAGGGAAAATTTGAGAGCAAAAACAAAAAATAGTAACAAAGCTTATATAGAGAGAGGCTTGGGGACGATAGGGTGGGCAGCAGAAAAGGGAAAATGACAATCAAGATATATCACATACAGGTACAAATTTTTAATGTTGAATGTGATCATAATGTATATGTAAAATGTACCAAGAAACTCAATTTAAAAAAGAAAAAAATTAATTGGCTCAGAGGCACCTAGGGGAATATTACAATACACTTTGGGGTATGTCAGGTTGAGTCACAGAGATGTATCTTTGGTCCTGTATCTTGTCCCTATTCTCTTCCCCTCTGGTGCTGTTCTCTTCCTCTGCTTCTGGTTGCCACAGATTGAGCAGCTTTCCTTCACCAAAACCTTCTTCTATCCCATTTCTGCTGTGTATTCAGCACACTATGGACTGAGTCCTCCAAAACCATGAGTTAAACAAACCTCTTTTCCTTTAAATTGTATATGTTGGATATTTGGTCCCAAAGATGAAAAGCTGACTGAGACACCCATGGTAAGTTTTTATGAAATATAATGCTTTTTCTCTTCGCCAGGCATCTTCTTTTGTCACCAGGAAGGAATCTGTGGCCTTTAAAATGTTACGTAGTCATTTTTCATTGTCTTTTCTGATATAAACCAAGAAAAAGTAGGTACAATGACAGATATCTTTAAAGTGGATCTGTATGAGACATGACAAGCATCATACAGATTGCTGGGTGAGACAAACACTAATAAAATAACTGTAGAATTGCAACTGTGACAAATGATAAAAGATCATGTGGTAATTTGCCAGGGCTGTGAGACAGTGAGAGATTTGACCTAGCCTGGCAAAATGGAGCCTTGAATGATGGCAAGGAAAGACTAAGGCAAACAGTCAGGGTGGAAAGAGTATTTCAGGCAAAGAAAATAGCATTAGGCAAGGCCCTGTGGCAGGAATAAACACAAAAATTTCACAACACTAAAAGATCTGCTGTGTGGTTGAAAGAATACAAACAGTAACAATAAATATTACTGTTGATTAGAAAATGAAGGAAATAACTACCTTTACTGGGTAAATGCCACATTCAGAGACTGAACTAAGAACTGTAAGCACTGACTGATTTAACATATGCAGTGAAGAGAAATGTATAATGAGATATGCCAGGAAGAGTGTCCAGGTTCTAGACCATACAGGCCTTGGAGACCATATTACTGACTCTAGTATTTATTCTAAAAGCAATGATAATTGTTACAAGGACCTGGCATGATTGTATTTGTGGTCTAAAATTATTCTGGCTGTGAGGAGGAGTACACACTGCAAGTGCAAAGGGTGTACAAAGACACCAGTTACAACACTCCCCAAATCTAACTCCCAAGTGGTGTGAGAACTGAGGTGGTGATACAACTTGAAGGACCAGATCAGGTTTCAGAGATATTTAAGAAATGAAATCAGCATACACAAGAGCTTGAGTGGATGTGTGGAGGTGGTAGAGATAACTATGTCAAGGAAAACCTCGGCATTTTGGCTTCTACAACTGAGTAATAATAGTGTCCACTAAATTGGTAAATTCTGGAATAAAATTAGTACGGTGAAGTCATACTGAATTTGAGATATTAATTACTTTGAGATATCCAGGTGGAATTATAAATAGAAACACAGATTTGGAAACCAGCAGAGAAATCTGAATTAAGGTAATGACTTACTGAGTCTCTGTCATAGAGTAATATGTTTTGTTTATTAATTTACTGACTCCCAGCTCCAAATCAAATTTGTAGTGCTGGACCCTATATTGTTCTTTTCCAGCTGGCTTTGCATTAGTCATTGCTAGTGGGGAGCATAGGAGAGACCCTGCCATGTCAGACTAGGAGGAAGTGATTTTCCTTCTCCTGGAAAGTGATTTTCCACCTGGCACTTAGTAGTGAGTCCCAGACACATGTGACTCTCGTGAACAGCTACAACCAGCAACCTCCAGCAAATTTCTCTGCCATTAAATGAGTTCTGAATTCTTCTGGTAACTATGATTTTTCAGAGGAAAGTATTATGACTTACATGTAGAATGTGGCCAGAAGTCTCACCTAGAGGCGGGTCTTTTGGGAAACAACTGGATCATATCAATGAGATCATAGCTGAATGTGCTATTAGAAGATGGAGCTTTTGTGGTTCTTCTACACAATGGAGTATTACTCTGCTATAAAAAATGATAAGTTTGAATCATTTATACTTAAATGGACGTACTTTGAGGACATCCTCATAAGTGAATTAAACACGTCACAGATGTGTAAATATTGCATCTTTTCTCTGGTATGAGAAAATAAAGATGTAAATGAGTTCTAGAATGTATGTTATATATTGTGAAATAGAAAATACTCAAAGCCAAATGGGGTGAAGGGGAAAAAATAATGAGATTATAACAAAAAAGAAAGGAAACAAAGTTTATGTATACAGGGGGTGGGGGTGGTAGGGTGGGCTAGGCTATGGGAAAAAATGAGAATTAAGTTGTGTCATATACTGCTATAAATTCTCATTGTTGAATGTAATCATGATGTGTATATGTAATGTACCAATAAAGATTTTTTAAAAAATATTTTTTAATAAAAAAAAGAAGATGGAGCTTCATTGGAGAACAGTCTCTGGGGGCATGACTTGGAAGAGCTTGTGCCCAAGCTACTACCCTCTCTTTCTACTTCCTGGCTACCATGACATCAGAAACTTTTTGCCACCAGATCTCTCCACCCTACCCTTCGGGCCTCGATGCTAGGCAACTAGCACCAGATCCTCTAAAATTCTGAGCCAAAATAAACCTCTCCTCCTTTAAGTTGTGGATGTCAAGTACTTGCTCAAGCAAAGATAAAGTAGCTAAGGTTTTGGTACAAGAGAAGTGGGCTCATTACTGTGACTATACCTCATCATGCAGTTTAGAATCCTTTGGAACTAGTTTGCACACAGGGTTTGAGGGAAGTCCTAGAATGCTATAAGCCAGACTTGACAGGAGATTCTGCTCTGATCTCAGAATACAAAAATGCTGATAGAAGTGTATGTAATAGAAGGCCCAGCTTATGGAGATTTCATTGGAAAACAAGAACACAGGTGGATTCAAGGCCATATGTGTTATGCTCTGGTAGAAAATTTGTCTATGTTTTACCCATGTTCTTAGACCATGAATAAAAGATTGAGATTAAGGACGAAGCTCAGTAGTAGAGCGCCTGCCTGGCAACCCCAAGGTCCTGAGCCCATCCCATTAAAAAAAAAAGAGTCAAGTGCTTTACATTAGAAGGGAAGATGGCTTGAGGGTATCTCAGGAAACCAAGACCCCACCCTTCACTGCCTTAAGGATGAAAAAAGATAAAGATAAATTTCTTGAAAGACTTCATTTAAAGAGAGGCTTCAGGGTGCCTTGCTTGAGAAGGTCCACCAAGGCAACTGTTCCCCCTGGATGTGGTTCACAGGCCTCTGCACCCTTGATCTGATGGTGCTGTGGTGACGGTTTTACAGGCATGCTGAATGCAAGCATTGTGGAGCCAGGGTAGCTTCCACCTTTCAGAAGAAAGACTGGGAGACTAGGCAGTGTGTTCCTCAGAGAGCAGCATGTGAGGCTGAAAGTACAATGGAGACAACAGAAATCTGGAGATGAAAGCAACAGGGGTCACCCACTAAGAAAAGCTGAAGGCAGTAAGCAGAGCCACTCCAAGGGAAAGGAGTGCCACAGTAATGCCATAAGGGTGCAGATACCCCCGCCATTTGCAGTTCACAAGCAAACCTCTCTGTAAGGTGTGGATGTTGGATATTATGTCTCAGTAGTTAGAAGGTAACTAAAATAATAAGCATCACATTCTTGATGTGGTAAGGATTAGGTACAGGTCTTTCTCACAGTCTTTTCCTTGTTCTCTCTCCTTCAGCCCAAGTGGGAGCATCTGTCTTTAGAAGTTGCTTTTGCTATACCCCTTGGAGCCTTCTCTGAGTCCATTTAGCAGTCAACCTTTTCAGTGGTTGGCAGGTTTTTGTATTATATTTCCCTTTGTGACAACTGGTGTGGCTTCAGGCTCCTGATACACCCCAAAAATACAAAGTGACTGAACATGTTAAGTAGCATAGAGAGCTGAGGGAGAAGTCCAAATGCTCAGTCTTGGGAGGGGCTGAGATTCATCACCAAGGAGGGGAGATCAAGCTTCCATCAACAGAGTAGGAAGAGCCAGAGACGTGGGAGAAACATGGGAGAGCACAATGGTATGGACAACAAGGGGAAAGGTGGAGATGGTTTTCTTGTACACAAAAATATAAACCACAAGGAAAGTTCAATCAATAAGACATTAAAATTAAGGGATTTATAATCTCAGCAGGCACCGTTAAGAACTAGAAAAGTAACATCAGAACAGGAGAACATATTTGCAGCACACAGATGACAGGAAATACATAAGACTTTCCCACATCACGAAAGACAGACTTCTAATTAAAAATATCAACAAAGCCTCCAACGGGCCCTTCACAAAAGCAGAACATGACGGAAACTAAGTGCATAAAGAAGCCGCACCTTCATTAGTGAGGAAATGCAACCGAAAGCAACAGAATGCCAGTTTATGCTTATTCAACTGACAAATGTGAAATCGTCTGCAACAAAACATCAGCAAGGCCATCAAACCTTGCTGTCTTCTGTGCTAGCCACAGGCCAATGAGGCTTGTGAGTCACTTACACGTTCTAGCCCAAATTAAGGTGTCCTGAGAATATAAAACACACACTCAGCCTTCAAGACTTGGTAGCAACAGAAGAATTTCATTAATAATTTTGATGCTCATTTATATGAAGCAATAATATCTTGAATACATTTGATTTAATGAAATGTATCATTCAAATTTGGCAGCGTACACCTACAAAGCCAGTACTCTGGAAAGCTGAGGCAGAACTTAAGTCTGAACCCAGCCAGGGTAACTTCTAATTTACAAGAGCCTGTCTAAAAATAAAATATAAAAAAGAGCTAAGGATCTACCAAAAAATATTAGATTCTTCTTTTTCTTTCTACTTTTATAATGGCATCACTATAAACTGTATGTGGTCTTTATGAGGTATGATCAAAAGTATAGTGAATACTGTTATCAAGTACCAACCTATATAAAGACAAGCTTGTAAATTCACCAGATCAGGCACCAGACAACTCCTGGTTCTGTCCAAAAATCAAAATTACCATGAAAGCTAAACAGTTTGCATCAATTTGGGCTACTGAGACAGCTATGACAGCAGAGCCATTGAAGATACTCATGGACGACAATTTTCAGAACTGCTTCAGAAGTGGCAAGAATGACAGCATACGTGTGCTACAAGGGGAAGGAAGAATTTTGAGGAAAATAATAGCAATGTGTTTTCTACTGTGATGAGCTTTTAAAAAATTAAACATTTACCATATTTACCTATCACATCATATATATCATAGAATGAGATCAACTACAATGGTACCTGGTTCCACAAACTTAATTCGTTCCAAGTTTATGGGAAAGATGGCCATGGTCATGTTTGTCATCTGATGGGTAGTTCATGTAAGGAAGCACATTTTTGCTGAATACCTCTGTTCACAAATAATTTGGTTTATGAACAGAAGCATTTGTTAACTGAGGTCTTGTCATATATCTAAAAAGAAGCAATATAAAGTAGAAATGGACTCACTGGATTGCCAAGTAGTCGAATTAACAAATATGTCTTCTGAATGAACTTAATAGTTTTAAGAAATTAAAAAGCAATTTTTTTTGAGAATTTCAACAGAGAATTAAAAGCCATTTAAGAGAATAAATGAGTAATTGTAGAAATGAAATGCATAATTAATGTTAAGAACTTAATAGCTATACTCAATAGCAGAAAGACAGACTTGCAGTGACTTAAAATTAAATAGACTAGAAGAAAATATTTCAACTAAAAAGAGAGGCAAAAGAACAAAGAACACAGGTCAAATGGGGCCATAAATCCTAGCTTTTTGAGGATTCTCCAAACTGATCTCCACAGGGGTTGTACGGCCATTGCCTTGCTAGGTATATACACAAAAGAATTAAAAGACTCTTATCACAGTGACATATGTGCACCCATGTTTATAGCAGCCCAGTTTGTGATTGCTACATCTTGGAAACAACCCAAGTGTCCATCAACTGGAGACTGGATAAAAAAGCTGTGGTTCTTCTACAGAATGGAGTACTACTCTGCCATAAAAAATGA